>CM062275.1:32765136-32772636 GCA_031216635.1 Dissostichus eleginoides
GAGATACCCCTGTGTTAAAGAAGAGGAGATACCCCTGTGTTAAAGAAGAGGAGATACCCCTGTGTTAAAGAAGAGGAGATACCCCTGTGTTAAAGAAGAGGAGATGCCCCTGTGTTAAAGAAGAGGAGATGCCCCTGTGTTAAAGAAGAGGAGATGCCCCTGTGTTAAAGAAGAGGAGATGCCCCTGTGTTAAAGAAGAGGAGATGCCCCTGTGTTAAAGAAGAGGAGATGCCCCTGTGTTAAAGTGCATTTACACGTCTGTTTGTTTCTCAACCATTCTCTGAGTTGACCTTTGAAGCTATTGAGTGGGACCATCTGTATCTCAGTTGTTCCAGAAAGAGCTGCCTTTAATGGAGAGGACATTTTGTCCAAAAGTGGTCCGTCTGCGGTGGACTTCAGTCTCCTCTGGTTTCTGACCTAGTGCAGCGTCCAGTGTGTTTTCTGTGGATGAATTCCTCTAAGGGGGGGGGGGGGGGGGGGCTGTCCATGTAAACATTTATTAAAAGCACATACTTTTAAAAGACTTAAAATTGTCAAAGCTCAAGAAATGGTGTTTATCCAGGATGGTGCTGAGGTGGTATGAATGTGGCTTTCTGTCAAACACCTTGATAGCTCTCTTGTACAGCTGTTCTATGGGTTTCAGGTTTGTGGCACAAGCAAACGACCAGTTTGTGAAACAGTATTCAATGTGGGATAGAATCATGCAGTGGAGGTATGACTTTGCAGCTTTGACACTTAAGAAAGGTCTGATTTGTTTAACATGTTGCAAGTTGAATTTAATGGTATTGGATACTTTCTTAATATGTTTCTTAAAAGTCAAGAATTTATAATAATAAAATAACAATAATAATACCAGATATTGTTGAAGGTTAAGCCATGTTGTCTTCAATGCCAGTGATACAATACACATAACAACAATAATGCCTTAATGTAATAATATATTATATATTATTATATTCTTGAAGAAGCTAGAGAAGTGCAAATGTGTTTTGGTCCAGACTCTAAGAGAGGTTTTAAACCCTGAAGAAAAACAGGGTCTCATGTTTTTAAATGACATTTTTATATTTACTTACTCCTTAAAAAAGATACCTAAGAAGAACACTTCCCCCCATGATAACACACACCATACATTAAGCTAACCTCACTGTATATTTTATATATTTAATTCTCTTTTTCCAAGTCTCTGGAAGTCTGGAACGTACCAATTTCCCCCGGGGAGGGGGGGAGGTGGAGAGAGGTGATGGGTCGAGATTAGACCATGTTCCTTTGGACACGGGGGACACAAATCCTGTTAGAGAGCTGAACAAACAGCCCTGAGCCCCACACACACACACACCACACACACACACACAACACACACACACACACACACCACACACACAACACACACACACACACAACACACACACACACACACACACAGGTACACGAAACACATTTTGTGTTTTTCTGCAAATGTAGAGTGTGCATGTCTTAGTTTGTTTGTGAGAGAGATTGTGTGTGTGGTGTGTGTGTGTGTGTGTGTGTGTGTGTGTGTGTGTGTGTGTGTGTGTCAGAGAGGAAAAATGTTTTAGGTAAGCAGTGATAAGTGACCTCCTGGGTGGCACTTCACACAATCTGAGGTAAGTGAGTTAAATAACTGTATGTGTGTTTGTGTGTGTGCGTGACTGTCTGTGTGTGTGTGTGTGTGTGTGTGTGTGTGTGTGCGTTTGTGTGTGTATACATGTGTGTGTCACTTGTACATTTCTGATTCTGATTGTGACTGTTGGCACTTATATGGTGGCTCTCACTGTGTGTGTGTGTGTGTGTGTGTGTGTGTGTGTGTGTGTGTGTGTGTGTGTCTTATCAGTGTAGCTGGTGGAGACAGCTTGTTGGCCTCAGGACTCTATTTCACCCCATAGACCACACAGAGAGGGAGGGAGGAGAAGTGCAGACAGGTAGGAGATAGAGGAAGAGGGAAGGAATCAAGGGGTAAAGGAAAGAGGAAGGAAACAATAATGAACTATCACACTCATCCCTTAAAACATCTCACATTGGAATTATGGAAAGGAAGGAAGGAAACATTGAGGTGTGTGTGAGACGAGGAAAGGGAGGAAGGACATGTTGAGGTGTGTGTGAGATGAGGAAGGAAACGTTGAGGTGTGTGTGAGATGAGGAAAGGGAGGAAGGACATGTTGAGGTGTGTGTGAGATGAGGAAGGAAACGTTGAGGTGTGTGTGAGATGAGGAAGAGGAGGAAGGAACACGGAGATGTGTGTGAGATGAGGAAAGGGAGGAAGGAAATGTTGAGGTGTGTTTGTGAGATGAGGAAAGGGAGGAAGGAAACATGGAGTAGTTAGAGGTGTGTGTGAGATGAGGAAAGGGAGGAAGGAAACGTTGAGGTGTGTGTGAGATGAGGAAAGGGAGGAAGGACACGTTGAGGTGTGTTGTGAGATGAGGAAGAGGAGGAAGGAAATGTTGAGGTGTGTGTGTGAGATGAGGAAGGAAACGTTGAGGTGTGTGTGAGATGAGGAAGAGGAGGAAGGAAACGTTGAGTAGTTAGAGGTGTGTGAGATGAGGAAAAGGAGGAAGGAAACATGGAGGTGTGTGTGTGAGATGAGGAAAAGGAGGAAGGAACACGTAGATGTGTGTGAGATGAGGAAAGGAAAGGAGGAAGGAAACGTTGAGGTGTGTGTGAGATGAGGAAAGGGATGAAGGAAACATGGAGTAGTTAGAGGTGTGTGTAAGATGAGGAAAGGGAGGAAGGAAACGTTGATGTGTGTGTGAGATGAGGAAAGGGAGGAAGGACACGTTGAGGTGTGTGTGAGATGAGTAAGAGGAAGAAGGAAACATGGAGTAGTTAGAGGTGTGTGTGAGATGAGGAAAGGGAGGAAGGACACGTCGAGGTGTGTGTGAGATGAGGAAAGGGAGGAAGGAAACATGGAGTAGTTAGAGGTGTGTGTAAGATGAGGAAAGGGATGAAGGACACGTTGAGGTGTGTGTGAGATGAGGAAAGGGAGGAAGGAAACGTGGAGGTGTGTTTGAGATGAGGAAAGGGAGGAAGGACACGTTCAGGTGTGTGTGAGATGAGGAAAGGGAAGAAGGAAACGTCGAGGTGTGTGTGAGATGAGGAAAGGGAAGAAGGAAACATTGAGGTGTGTGTGAGATGAGGAAGGGAAGAAGGAAACATTGAGGTGTTTGTGAGATGAGGAAAGGGAAGAAGGAAACATGGAGGTGTGTGAGATGAGGAAAGGGAAGAAGGAAACATGGAGGTGTGTGTGAGATGAGGAAAGGGAAGAAGGAAACATTGAGGTGTGTGTGAGATGAGGAAAGGGAAGAAGGAAACATGGAGGTGTGTGAGATGAGGAAAGGGAGGAAGGAAACGTGGAGGTGTGTGTGAGATGAGGAAAGGGAAGAAGGAAACATGGAGGTGTGTGAGATGAGGAAAGGGAGGAAGGAAACATGGAGGTGTGTGAGATGAGGAAAGGGAAGAAGGAAACGTTGAGGTGTGTGTGATAGAGATCCGAGGCAGTTGAAACATCCCGAACACACACATCGCTCTCTTCTCCCCCTCTGAGTGATTTAAATATTGACCTCAGGTTATTACCAGCTTTTTAAATCAAATTACCGAGTGTTGGACTCCTGCCTGATACCTGATCCAGCCAATCAGACGCTTCGCTTCGCTTCCCGGAGCTCCACCACACTTTACACTTTACATAAATTAAGATTAAACTCGGTGGAAGTTTTTTTTGGGGGGGGGAGGTAGTTTAACCACGCAGGGACACTCTATCAAGATCATTTGTGCTAACAGAATCTCAATGTTTCGTTAATCCCTGGTTTAGGATCTGCTAAGCTGCGTTTCCAGGTCATTTGAAAAGTGATAAAAGTGTTTGCAGCTGCAGGGGTTTCATGTTACACTCTGAGTTTAACACCACCAACACTGGGAGGTACGGCTTTAACACGAGGGAGGAGAACGTGTGCAGGATTAGGCACTCATACAAGACACACAAGTCTGGTTTTCCAAATAAATGAAGTTATAAATAAAAATAAAAAAGGTCACATTGAAGCTATATCATCCACGAGTGCAGAGCTGCTGCTTTTAAGGCCTCTTCATTGCAAAGTATCAACAAATATTCATATTTTACATCATTTGACATTATTTTAATTTAGTCTGGGGTTTATTTGTGTATCACCACTAGAAATGTGCGAATAAATACAATACAGAGCTAAAGTCTGTTCTTCTCATGTTTCATTCACTAAAGGTGAGTTAGGAAGACATCCAATTCTCTGTCAACATTAAGTGGTTTGATTAGTGAGACGAGGAAAGGGAGGAAGGAAACGTTGAGGTGTGTGTGAGACGAGGAAAGGGAGGAAGGAAACGTTGAGGTGTGTGTGAGATGAGGAAAGGGAGGAAGGAAACATTTAGGTGTGTGTGAGACGAGGAAAGGGAGGAAGGAAACATTTAGGTGTGTGTGAGACGAGGAAAGGGAGGAAGGAAACATTGAGGTGTGTGTGAGACGAGGAAAGGGAGGAAGGAAATGTTGAGGTGTGTGTGAGACGAGGAAAGGGAGGAAGGAAACGTTGAGGTGTGTGTGAGACGAGGAAAGGGAGGAAGGAAACATTGAGGTGTGTGTGAGACGAGGAAAGGGAGGAAGGAAACATTGAGTTAGAGGTGTGTGTGAGACGAGGAAAGGGAGGAAGGAAATGTTGAGGTGTGTGTGAGACGAGGAAAGGGAGGAAGGAAATGTTGAGGTGTGTGTGAGACGAGGAAAGGGAGGAAGGAAACATTGAGTTAGAGGTGTGTGTGAGATGAGGAAGAGGAGGAAGGAAACGTTGAGGTGTGTGTGAGATGAGGAAAGGGAGGAAGGAAACATTGAGTAAGAGGTGTGTGTGAGATGAGGAAAGGGAGGAAGGAAACATTGAGTTAGAGGTGTGTGTGAGATGAGGAAAGGGAGGAAGGAAACATTGAGTAAGAGGTGTGTGTGAGATGAGGAAAGGGAGGAAGGAAACATTGAGTAAGAGGTGTGTGTGAGATGAGGAAAGGGAGGAAGGAAACATTGAGTAAGAGGTGTGTGTGAGATGAGGAAGAGGAAGAAGGAAACATTGAGTAAGAGGTGTGTGTGAGATGAGGAAGAGGAGGAAGGAAACATTGAGTAAGAGGTGTGTGTGAGATGAGGAAAGGGAGGAAGGAAACGTGGAGTAAGAGATGTGTGTGAGATGAGGAAAGGGAGGAAGGAAACATTGAGTAAGAGGTGTGTGTTAGATGAGGAAGAGGGAGGAAGGAAACGTGGAGTAGTTAGAGGTGTGTGTGAGATGAGGAAGAGGAGGAAGGAAACATTGAGTAAGAGGTGTGTGTGAGATGAGGAAAGGGAGGAAGGAAACGTGGAGTAAGAGGTGTGTGTGAGATGAGGAAAGGGAGGAAGGAAACGTGGAGTAAGAGGTGTGTGTGAGATGAGGAAGGGAGGAAGGAAACATTGAGTAAGAGGTGTGTGAGATGACTTCTGTCTGTTTCTATATGACAAATGTATAATAAAAAAAGCTTTTAATACACAGTTTTACAAAAAAGGACACTTTATCATATCAAATTGTTACCCAACATTCATTTTTGTATTTAAATATTATTATTAAACACCAATTCAATATCACATGTGAGTGTTTTGAATTAAACATGGAGGGTTATTGGAATTATGATATAATAATGAAGTTCTTCTGAGCAGATAGTCATGTGTTGTGTTGACTTTCTGCTGTTGAAGTCAACACATTATGATTTAAAGTGTTTGGTTCCCCCGATGCCGTGTCTCTTCCAGCTTTAATCTCTCTTCAGGTGGGCGTGTTTTATTTAAAATATTGAACTTAGTTTTGTATAAAAAGACAAATCTCTCTCCCCATCAAGCTTTTTAAAAAGTTTGTCTTTCTGCTGTCGTCCTCGCTCTGAAGCCAATTAAGCATTAATGGCGTTATAATTGATGTTTCATCCGAACACTGGAGCACATCCTGGTTCTTCAAACAGATCCCTGACCTGTTTGAATCACAGCCTGCGTGATACTGAAAGCATTCGGTTAATTATCACCAATAATCTGCCGCCGAATGAACGCTCCTATGAACACGCGGTCAGTGAATGCATCTTTCTCATTGAAAAGTTGTCAGACACAAAGTGAAAAGTGTCTCTCCTCTCCTCCCTCCCACCTGCAACATATATAACAGCTAAATGAAATATGCAAATAACGGCTGCCGATCCCAATGAGAAATAATTAAGGCTGTCTGCTCTCCGTGGCGGCAGGTATTAGCATGCCAAAGCACTCCAAAATGTAATTTATAAAGTGAGTTTAAAAAAACACACACACACAGCGAGCTCTTTCTGTGTCTTTGCCAACGGCAGTCTGACGTTTCTAATGCACTCGGAGAGAATAAATTGATAGTGGAGGTGGTGGCGGTGGTGGCGGAGCAGTTTTAATTTTACATTCCTGATATTTCTCAAATATTTAATTACGCGCATGGTAAACGTGAATATGTAAAGTGGCTGTTTTTCTTTCTTCTTTTTTGAAGCCACAGATGGTTTGTGTCATATTTCCTTGTTCAACATGGATAGGGTGGCGGGGATTATTGAGAGGAAGGAGTTTAGTTTGATGAAAGTTGTGCGAAAGTGGCGGTCGGTTAACGTGCAGTCGCCTCGAGAGACGAGAAACCATTTCAGTTCACTTTTACTGAAAAGTTTGGATGCTTTTCCTCCAGCTTTCTTTGAGTGGTTGCAAGCAGAAGTGTTGCTGTGCATGGGAGGACATTACGTGACAGAAAACAAGCTTTTATGTTGTACATCAGGGTATAGCAACACCGGATGAACAGCAGTAGTTCAAGGTCATCCCAGAAATATATATATTATCGTGTCTTTATCCAGAAATGAGTCGAATGAAGTCACAAACGATGGAACTCAGGACCAAAAAGACAGAGGAGGATTTCTAAATAAAAGCATGACGAGAAAGAAGGAAGGGAGGAAGTAAGGAAGGATTGAAAGAAAGAAAGACACACATTAAAACAGTGTACATGTTTGCATCCAGGAATGAATCAAATGGAGTCCCAAAATGAGCCAAATGATGCTGTTCAGAATGAGGAAGAGACGGAGGAGATCCCATCGTGAGCAGAATACATTTGTTTCTGTCTGTTTTTCGAACTGATTGAAATGATGTTCTGAAACAGTGGACACTATTTATTTTCCATTAAAGAAGAAGGCTGCTGAAGGAATGTGCTGGAAACACACACACACACACACACACACACACACACACACACACACACACACACACACACACACACTTCATGGACATATGGCCCTGCACATGAATACAAATGACAAAATATACGCAAGGAAACAAAGAATAAACACATGACAACACAAACACACACACACACACACACACACACACACACACACACACACACACACACACACACACTGTCCTTCTGGAGACTTAATTACATCCCCCCTCCCCCTCTTTGCTCTCAAAGCCACACAATCAAAACCACA
>CM062275.1:32777636-32778670 GCA_031216635.1 Dissostichus eleginoides
AACTAGTCATCAGCTGCAGCCCAGTGCTGTATTGATTTGCAGTTAGTTAGTCAGTGCATCCTAACCTTGAGGATGTTTAACAGTCACAGTCCCGTCAGTCGTCCTCTCAGGTGTCGTTAGCTCCGTCCAGCCGAGCGATCTGATTGGTCGACCCTCGGTTCACATCCCGACTAACGAAGCTGTAAAAAGGATCAGTTTCTGGTCCCAGCTGAGGAGCGAGATAACCGTCTCCCCTGCTATTTTATGTATTCATTCCCCCTGGAGATGATTTGTGGCGTTACAATGCGGGGAAAAAGACCCTGGGGGGCGATGGTGGCAGATGCTAACAGATGCTAACAGATGCTAACAGCTGTAAAGCATTTCTGTCAGAAACACTGAGGCGATACGCCTTTCTTTCAGTTCTTTCTTTCCTTTTTTTTGGTTTTCATTGTTTGTTTATTCTCCTCTTCCCCCCTGACTCTCTGACCTGCTCACCATCATCATCATCATCATCATCATCATCATCATCATCATCATCATCATCATCATCATCATGGCAACTATTTCTATACTAGAAATCACAACATTTCTACATTATGGGAAAGCGATAGGAATGTTTCTTACCTGTGTGTCTTAGGGTGTGGTGTGTGTGTATATGTATGTGTGTGTGTGTGTGTGCGTGTGTGTGTGTATATGTATGTGTGTGTGTGTGTGTGTGTGTGTGTGAGGAGTCCGCATGCGTTTTCCAATGTTCCGACGTCTATCTATTGAACTAAGAACATTCTACCAATCAGATCATTTGAACCTGTTTAAAAAGAATCCCAGAAGGCAATGTCATTTTTATTTGTATTTTATTGTTTAACACAATTTAGAAATACAGAAGCATAACGGATAAAAAGGTGCAGAAAGAGCGGAAAGACCCGGGCAGCGCCTCCACTAGCGCCTCCACTGCATTACAACAATCACTATCTTATAGAAAACAGTAAAAGGTTTTAGTTTTTTCAATTCTTTTTTTTTGGAAATAAGTTCCTGAAACAGCTTCCTGACGATGTCCC
>CM062275.1:32779670-32782170 GCA_031216635.1 Dissostichus eleginoides
TCACACACACCTCAATGTTCCTTCTTCCCTTCCTCATCTCACACACACCTAATGTTCCTTTTCCCTTCCTCATCTCACACACACCTCAATGTTTCCTTCTTCCCTTCCTCATCTCACACACACCTCAATGTTTCCTTCTTCCCTTTCCTCATCTCACACACACCTCACGTTTCCTTCTCCCTTTCCTCATCTCACACACCTGAACGTGTCCTTCTCCCTTCCTCATCTCAAACACCTCGTTTCCTTCCTCCCTTTCCTCATCTCACACACACCTCAACGTGTCCTTCCTCCCTTTCCTCTCTTACACACACCTCTAACTACTCATGTTTCCTTCCTCCTTTTCCTCATCTCACACACACCTCAACATGTCCTTCCTCCTTTCCTCATCTCACACACCTCTAACTACTCCATGTTTCCTTCTCCTCTTACTCATCTCACACACACCTCAACGTGTCCTTTCCTTCCTCATCTCACACACACATCAATTTCCTTCCTCCCTTTCCTCATCTCACAACTAACTACTCCATGTTTCCTTCATCCCTTTCCTCATCTCACACACACCTCAACGTTCCTTCCTCCTTTCCTTTCCTCATCTCACACACATCTACGTGTTCCTTCCTCCTTTCCTCATCTCAACACACACCTCCATGTTTCCTTCCTCCTTTCCTCATCTCACACACCTCTAACTACTCCGTTCCTTCCTCTCTTCCTCATCTCACACACACCTCAACGTTTCCTTCCTCATCTCACACACACCTCAACATGTCCTTCCTCCCTTTCCTCATCTCACACACACCTCAACGTTTCCTTCCTCATCTCACACACACCTCAACATGTCCTTCCTCCCTTTCCTCGTCTCACACACACCTCAACGTTTCCTTCCTTCCTTTCCATAATTCCAATGTGAGATGTTTTAAGGGATGAGTGTGATAGTTCATTATTGTTTCCTTCCTCTTTCCTTTACCCCTTGATTCCTTCCCTCTTCCTCTATCTCCTACCTGTCTGCACTTCTCCTCCCTCCCTCTCTGTGTGGTCTATGGGGTGAAATAGAGTCCTGAGGCCAACAAGCTGTCTCCACCAGCTACACTGATAAGACACACACACACACATACACACACACACACACACACACACACACACACACATACACACACAGTGAGAGCCACCATATAAGTGCCAACAGTCACAATCAGAATCAGAAATGTACAAGTGACACACACATGTATACACACACAAACGCACACACACACACACACACACACACACACACACACACAGACAGTCACGCACACACACAAACACACATACAGTTATTTAACTCACTTTACCTCAGATTGTGTGAAGTGCCACCCAGGAGGTCACTTATCACTGCTTACCTAAAACATTTTTCCTCTCTGACACACACACACACACACACACACACAATCTCTCTCACAAACAAACTAAGACATGCACACTCTACATTTGCAGAAAAACACAAAATGTGTTTCGTGTACCTGTGTGTGGTGTGTGTGTGTGTGTGTGTGTGTGTGTTGTGTGTGTGTGTGTGTGGTGTGTGTGTGTGTGTGTGTGTGTGTGTGTGTGTGTGTGGGCTCAGGGCTGTTTGGTTCAGCTCTCTAACAGGATTTGTGTCCCCCGTGTCCAAAGGAACATGGTCTAATCTCGACCCATCACCTCTCTCCACCTCCCCCCCTCCCCGGGGGAAATTGGTACGTTCCAGACTTCCAGAGACTTGGAAAAAAGAGAATTAAATATATAAAATATACAGTGAGGTTAGCTTAATGTATGGTGTGTGTTATCATGGGGGGAAGTGTTCTTCTTAGGTATCTTTTTTAAGGAGTAAGTAAATATAAAAATGTCATTTAAAAACATGAGACCCTGTTTTTCTTCAGGGTTTAAAACCTCTCTTAGAGTCTGGACCAAAACACATTTGCACTTCTCTAGCTTCTTCAAGAATATATAATATATATAATATATTATTACATTAAGGCATTATTGTTGTTATTGTTGTATCACTGGCATTGAAGACAACATGGCTTAACCTTCAACAATATCTGGTATTATTATTGTTATTTTATTATTATAAATTCTTGACTTTTAAGAAACATATTAAGAAAGTATCCAACACTATTAAATTCAACTTTCAACATGTTAAAAAAATCAGACCCTTCTTAACTGTCAATGCTGCAAAGTCATACCTCCACTGCATGATTCTATCCCACATTGAATACTGTTTCACAAACTGGTCGTTTGCTTGTGCCACAAACCTGAAACCCATAGAACAGCTGTACAAGAGAGCTATCAAGGTGTTTGACAGAAAGCCACATTCATACCACCTCAGCACCATCCTGGAGAAACACCATTTCTTGAGCTTTGACAATTTTAAGTCTTTTCAAAGTATGTGCTTTTAATAAATGTTTACATGGACTGCCCCCCCCCCCCCCCCTTAGGGGAATTCATCCACAAAAAACACACTGGACGCTGCACTAGGTCAGAAACC
>CM062275.1:32789670-32797170 GCA_031216635.1 Dissostichus eleginoides
GTGTGTGTGTGAGAGAGGGATAACAGGGATCAACAAGAGAGGAAATGGAAGAATAAAAAACCAAAGTACAAACAAACAAAGGACAGATGGAGAGAATCACAGCGGGATTCAAGGCTGAACAGAAGTTAAAAACCACCGTTAGCTCCTTACCTTGAGGCCGTCCGACGGGCACGCAGCCTCGCGATTGGCCGACGGCTCCCCCGAGGGCTCGTGTGATTGGCCGGTGTAGAGGACGCGGGCCTGGATGCAGCGCAGGGCGCGGAGCATCCAGCCATGTTGGCGCCGGATCTGCCTCAGGAGATGATCCCATTGGCTGGAGACCATATGGAGGATTTCCTTCAGACCTGCGGGGCGAGAGACGTAATAATCAGAATCCCAGAATGCACTATTTTAACTATTGTATCTGTTTCATTGAGTTGCTCTGTGGGAGGAGCCTGTGACCTTTTCATTGATACATCTACACTGTAGCTCTGTACAAATGACAATAAAAGCCTTGAAACTTGAAACTATAAATGGTTAAATGAATGATATATCTCTATTTGCCCAACCATTTTTCTTTCTCCTTTCTCTTTCTTTACACTCACTATGTCTCACTTGGTTTCAAAGATTTTGTAAAATATAAATATTTACCTGCCAGCCGGTTTCTACCCGCTGGTTTTTATCTTTTATATCTCTGCCTCTCTCTTTGGGCTACATGCATATGATTCTCCTCTCTGAAGGTCACTCTGTTAATCCAAATATTAATAATAAATGGACCAGAGTTAAGGGCTCTGTTATGGCCAACAGTGTGTGTGTGTGTGTGTGTGTGTGTGTGTGTGTTGTGTGTGTGTGTGTGTGTGTGTGTGTGTGTGTGTGAGAATCTACCTGATTGGTGAGAGGAGATGACGGTGAGCAGAGCTCTGCCTTCCTCCATTATGTTCTCCTTCAGAGCGCTGCGACTCTCCACGTTCAGCTTGAAACTCTGAAACACAGAGACATCACCATCAGTATCCAGATATATGTAAATTAAAGGGGGTCATAGTAAGCTTTCCTGTAGTGTATTATATAGGTTTTAGTGCATGTAAATGGTTTGCAAAGGCTAAAATCCCAAAGTTCTTCTCGCCTCCATTGGACTCCTTTTTATTTACTTCCGGAGCATAATGACATCACAACTTCTTCTATTGGCTAGCGCTCCAACACATTGTACGTGATAGGCTAAGGGGCGGGACATCTCTAAGCGGTTGACCAATCGCAACAGAGCCGGCCAGCTAACCAATCAGAGCAGACTGCGCTCTGGTTTCAGACAGAGGGTGAAAATAGGTGCTGCAGCACAGAGAAAAATAAAGAGCTTTTTGAACATTAAAGCATGGAGACATGTCCCAGTAGAGACACTACATACTGATGTACACCTGAACATCAGCAGGAGAGGACTCTTTAAAGTAGAGACACTACATACTGATATACACCTGAACATCAGCAGGAGAGGACTCTTTAAAGTAGAGACACTACATACTGATGTACACCTGAACATCAGCAGGAGAGGACTCTTTAAAGTAGAGACACTACATACTGATATACACCTGAACATCAGCAGGAGAGGACTCTTTAAAGTAGAGACACTACATACTGATGTACACCTGAACATCAGCAGGAGAGGACTCTTTAAAGTAGAGACACTACATACTGATATACACCTGAACATCAGCAGGAGAGGACTCTTTAAAGTAGAGACACTCATACTGATATACACCTGAACATCAGCAGGAGAGGACTCTTTAAAGTAGAGACACTACATACTGATATACACCTGAACATCAGCAGGAGAGGACTCTTTAAAGTAGAGACACTACATACTGATATACACCTGAACATCAGCAGGAGAGGACTCTTTAAAGTAGAGACACTACATACTGATATACACCTGAACATCAGCAGGAGAGGACTCTTTAAAGTAGAGACACTACATCTGATATACACCTGAACATCAGCAGGAGAGGACTCTTTAAAGTAGAGACACTACATACTGATATAAACCTGAACATCAGCAGGAGAGGACTCTTTAAAGTAGAGACACTACATTCTGATATACACCTGAACATCAGCAGGAGAGGACTCTTTAAAGTAGAGACACTACATACTGATATACACCTGAACATCAGCAGGAGAGGACTCTTTAAAGTAGAGACACTACATACTGATATACACCTGAACATCAGCAGGAGAGGACTCTTTAAAGTAGAGACACTACATCTGATATGAACCTGAAAATAAACAAAGTATGTTTTTCTTTAACCTAAAGGACACATCACACAGGCTGGAAACAAACACATGAAGGTGCCGGGTTGCATCCATCAAATCTAATCTTGCTTCCACTTTGACCTCCTGTACTGCATCGTTTTGCATTAAGTGAGAAATAACTACAACATGACAGTCTTTCAGCTTGACCTCCATTTTAAGGTGTTAATCCGAACTTCTGACCAATGGTGACACAACATTATTTCTACTGACAGAAATTATGGATTATATTTTAAGAAGTTTAAGAAGGGATATGACTCTGACAGAAAAGATTCAACAGAAGATAGAAGTAGGAAGGAGGGGTGATGAGAGAAATAGAAAAACAAAACTGTGGTAATGTAAAAGTAAAAGATAAAGAACTGGAGGTGAAATAATGGAAAAGAGAAGAATAGATGGACTGATGGATGGATGATAAACAGATGGATGGCTCGGTGGATGGATGGAGGCACAGAGCAGCCTGAGGCGCCGTTGGAAAACACTCAGATCTATGAACAACATTACAGCGCTTTCTGATCTGATCTGTGTGTGTGTGTGTGTCTGTGTGTGTGTGTGTGTGTGTGTGTGTGAGAGAGAGTGTGTGTGAGAGAGTGTGTGTGTGTAAGCCTCAAGGTGATCAGTCCTCAAGACTTAACCACTTTTGACATCCTGCCGTGCTGCCATGGGAAATGCTTCACACACATATTCTCCTGTGAGTTCAGTGTGTGTGTGTGTGTGTGTGTGTGTGTGTGTGTGTGTGTGTGTGGATGTATTCTAAAGAGCTTGATCTTAAGGATCAATGCATTGAATGTGCTTCTAAAGAAAGATTACACCCACTTCACTTAAAAAAATGATACGTTTACTTAAAAACAAGTGTTTTTTTGTTGGCTATTTGACAAAACATGAAACCACAGTGGATATAATAAAGGGGACAATATGACAAATGTGTTTTTGATGAATTAAAACACACCATTGTGTTATTTTCACATTATTTCCACACAGCAGTGGTTCATTTCTGTGCTTGAGACGAGTGAAGGATGGACGGGCGACGGCATCAGTCAACAAGTGACAAGGTCAGACCTCCACACCACCAATATTTATGGAGCAGGATACACTCAGGGGAGACGGATGGACACCATCACACACACACACACACCCACACACACACACACACACACACACACACACACACACACACACAGAGACACACACACACACACCCACACACACACACACACACACACACACACACACACACACACATTCACGGTGGCTCTACTACTGAAAGTTTGCCCATTACATTTAACAGATAAAGAATAAAGCCATCAGCTATATCTCTTCACGACGCGCCCCGAAATCACGTTCATATGTCATGATTATCCAAATAAAACATGATTGTCTCTATTCTGCAATCATTACCGCCTCACAAACGTCGTAAATTACTTCAAATCTCACGGCTGATTGAGTAATTTTACAGACTCGGCCGCCACTCTCGCCCCCGAATAATATCCAGATAAACTGGTGAAACACCTCACAGCTAATAAACATAAAGTACATTTATCAGCAGTACAGAAACCCCAGCGTGACTGTCTGCGTCTGTGGGATAGAGCTGATGTTAGCAATGAATTAGGTTGTGCAGATTAGCCGGGCTTTCGCAGAACGATCGTATTTCAGCGCCTTATTCAACGAGCGATTCGGCTGCCGTTTCCTCCGTTTAATATATGGAGAGCATAGAATCGATAAGAGTAGAACAGCCAGCCATCAATCACGCCATGATAAGGCATGCAGAGCAGATCTGCTTTTATGCACGTCAGACAGCAGGCGGTATTAAGAGGCTGTATTTATGTGTGGAGAGGGAGAGAGGGAGAGAGGGGAGAGAGAGAGAGAGAGGGAGAGAGAGAGAGAGAGGGAGAGGGAGAGAGAGAGAGAGGGAGAGAGAGAGAGGGAGAGAGGGAGAGACAGAGAGAGAGAGAGAGAGAGAGAGAGGAAATAGAGGGAGAGGGAGAGACAGAGACAGAGAGACAGAGAGAAAGAGAGAGAGAGAGAGAGAGGAAATAGAGACGCAGAGAGAAGAGACAGAAGGCCATCAGGAGAAGGACAGTGTGTGTGTGTGTTGTGTGTGTGTGTGTGTGTGTGTGTGTGTGTGTGTGTGTTTCTCCGATGAAAGACGCATTAGATGTGACAACTGTAAAGGAAAGTGTATGGTTTGTAGGAGTCTCGTGGGCTGCCATTTTGTTTGCTTCCCTAAAGAAAAGAAGACGTCCTGTAGGCGCATCATGCCGTGGTACAAAATGCTTTTATTTATCAATAGGAGAGTATCAGGGCTGATGTTCGTTAATAACACCCATAAAGCACTGTAAGGTACTGATGCTTAGCTCAAAGTAAGAAGCAGCTTTAAGAGAAGACACATGCGTGCACCAGAGACAAGGAGTAAGTCAGTAAACTGGCAAACTAGGGGACCCAGAAAGGGACATGAAAGATAGCATCTAAATCACCTTCCAGACAAACACTGCATTGAAGACCATGTCGTAATTGGTCTCAAAAATCAAATCTTGCAGCACTAAGGATCTACAACAGTTAACCCTAATATATAAAGTAAGAACAGTGGCTTGTGATGGAGTCAAATGTGTAGGAAACTAACAATTGGTATCATTTTAACCTTGTTTTAGCCCCATAGTTTGAAACTCAAACTGGTAAACGGTGAAAGTAGCAGGTGGATTTTGGGATTTCTCAGCAGCTGTGGCCGGTGGCCTTAAAACGCTCCAACTCCATGCTCTGATTAACATACACACACAGAGACACACACACACACACACACACACACACACACACACACACACACACGCAGTGGGCGGCTTCAAAGCCTGAGTGATCAGATTACCTGTTAGCATTAGCATATTAGCCTGGAGCACAGAGTAGGACGGCCTCAGAAGCCTACCTAATATCATTTAGCTCGTAGCATTAGCATATTAGCGAGGCCCTAAGAGGTGTGCAGCGCTGAGACGCAGATGACATTGAGGTTTGACATTGAGATTGTGTGTCGAGCTGCTCAGATCAGAGGCACACACACACACACACACATACTCTCTCACACCAACACACACACACACACACACACACACACATACACACACACACACACACAGCAGACAGGCTCTGGTTGATGAGCATGATCTGATCAAGAGTCTTTGTAATAATGATGATCAAATTGTCTCCATTCAGACAGAGCCGAGAGAAACTATACGGCTGTTTTCCCGAGGTGTGTGTGTGTGTGTGTGTGTGTGTGTGTGTGTGTCTCCGCCCACTTTCTCTCTCTTTCCTGCACACATTTATAATAAGCAATAAAACGCTGTAAAACTCTCTCTCTTTCCTCCCTCTCCTCTATATTTTATCCCCTCTCTCATGGCTTTCCTGAATTCACTTCCTCTCTCATCTTTCTATCCTTCAATCCCTTTCTCTTTCTTTACATCACTCAATCCTCTACCCTTCTTCACTTACGTATGTTACCCACCAACAGCTGCTAGCTTAGCGTAAACCCTTGAGAAGTGTCTCAAGACAGTTAAGCCACAGTTTATCAACCATTCAACTTTGGGCCAAACAAAGGTTGAATATTGTAACTCTAGTTCTATGGTAGAGACTCTTCAATGTTAGATCACCAGGACCTACAGTTAGTGAGCCAGCTAAGAGGAAATATCTATAACAAGACAACTGTTCCTCCTCATCCTTCACGTCTGTTAATAACACCTGAAACAACTGTGCTGTGTCTCCATTTGGATATTTCACTCAGTACACTGTAAGTTGTGCATTGTGAACACTTTAATTTAGACCTACGTGTAGTTTAAATTGCTGCTGTGCCCTCCCCAGAAGTGATCAAATCTGTTGTTAACAAGCTCACTATTTAGCAACTCTAGCAGCTAACATTTGCGGTACCAAATTGTTAACGAACTCCTCAATTAACCCTACTCATTAACGGTGGCTTCCTTTCTGCACCAGATCAGTGCTATATAACTTTAATAGTGTAAAAACAACATTTTTTGTGGCTGGTTGCGTATTTTCCGTCACGTAGCCAAAATGGCGTTCGTTAAGTGTGAGAAGTGTCAGCGTTATGAGAGCAACATGCAGGTAATCACAGTGTGTTTGGCCATACTTTGCATGTGGATGAACTTTTGCACGTACAACAGCAAGTCCAAGTACGGGTGTATGCGATTTGAGACGCAGCACGAGAGTTGAAACTTATGTCAACTCTCAATCACACTCGAGGTGAGACAACAAAACACTTCTCAAAAAGAGGTGTATCTTATAATGCGAGTTGGTATTACTCACTAGATGCAAGCTGTGACCAAACAGCTCCCAGTTAGTCAAATTAGAGAGAAGAGAGTTAAATATATTCAGCTGTTTTCCAGTTTGGACATTTCCATGTGGATTGTGATCTTTGCCAAAACCACCTGAGGCGATATTGGTACCGTTTCCACACATAATCTGCATTTGCACATTTAGTGTGGAGGTAGTCTTTTACCTCCCTCTCTCTCTCTATTACCTCTCTTTATCTCACCTCTCTCTCCCCCACACCCCCACCCAACCATCATGTTGCCACCAATAGTGTGTTGCTGCTGGTAATGGGATTCAAAGGCCTGGATCGCCCATCAGACCCAATCAATAGGCCTTTCATTGGCCGCCATCTCTCAGCGCCTTACAAAGAGCAGCCTGTGTGTGTGTGTGTGTGTGTGTGTGTGTGTGTGTGTGTGTGTCAGCATCCTCTCGCCTCACAGATCTCCCCGGGGTTCCGGAAAGACCTGTGCTTATTCGCTCCACGCGCCCTAAAACACACATATAGACAAACACACACACACACACACACACACACACACACACACATACACACACACTCATACACACATGCCAGCTGGACCAAATATTCAATTGGGAGAGAGCAGCTCCACTCCACCCACTGCTGCCCTGGAGCTGTGTGTGTTTGTGTATGTATGTGCGTGTAAGGGAAAGCAATATACAGAAAGAGAGGGTAACAGAGTGTGTGAGTATGTGAGAGGGAAATAAAAAAAAAGAAGAGAGACTGACACAAAGGAAAGAAAGTGAGACAGAAAACAAAGATTAGAGAAAAAACAAAGAGCAACCTGTCTCTTAAGAAAAACATTTGGATAAACTATTGCCTATATGTTAAGTATGCCAGGGAAACACAAATCCACAACATCCTGGTAAATATTCTTCCTTTGTGCCAGAGAGCTCCATTTT
>CM062275.1:32802170-32842170 GCA_031216635.1 Dissostichus eleginoides
TGGATGGATGGATGGATGGATGCATGGATGGATGGATGGATGGATGGATGGATGGATGGATGGATGGATGCATGGATGGATGGATGGATGGATTTATGGATGGATGGATGGATGGATGCATGGATGGATGGATGGATGGATGTATGGATGGATGGATGGATGGATGGATAGATGGATGGATGGATGGATGGATGGATGGATGGATAGATAGATAGATGGATGGATGGATGGATGGATGGATGGATGGATGGATGGATGGATGGATATGGATGGATGGATGGATGGTTCCAGCAGTAGTGAATACAGGATTTCTGTTCTCACTGTGGTGTTTCTAGGTTTGATACAAGACGATTAAGATAAATAAAAACGATTTTAAGTTACTGAAATAATCAGAATCCTGGGATGAATTGGTATTCATGAAGAAAAACGTAAAAGAAATATGCAAAAACTTGAAGAAAGTTGAAGAAAAATGTGGAATAAAACAAAAAAAAGTCGTAGCTGTTTTTCTAAATACATTTGTCTTCGTTGTAATATATTAAATGTATTGATTTATTGATCAAATATACACAAAATATGTGGAAGAGATTTAAATTATGTGACATCTGTTAATATTGAATTTAGGATATTCAAACCTTTACACGCTCAGACAAAATAGATATATACAAAAACAAACTTTAAATTAAATTATAATTCCGTTAGATCTTGTTCGAGCTCGTATAAAACCTTGAAATAAGTAAACAAATGTAGAAAATCTCAGTATGTATTGCAGCAGTCTGTGGGTTCAGTGGGAGTTTCCTCCGCGCAGAGAAAACACCACGAACTAAAAACTGCTCAAAGGTCAGCGTTGAGACCTCGGATGTTTCCGGAGATCTTCCATAGAGACGCAAGAGGAAAATACATTTACATAAAAGTGAAGACGAGCGGCATCCTGAGCGCTCTGAAATTCATTCTCTCCAGTCAGGCCTCAAACATCTCGTCTGAATAACAAGTGTAGCTGTGACTGCAGATCATCAAGGAGACAACAGTCATATTTTATACATCCGCCGTTGTTTTCGTATCTTTCTCCGAGAGCTATCTGGAAAACTAATGACGGAAGGAAAGAGGAGGTGAATCTGATGGAAATTACACGTGTGCATCCATCCTTTCACCTCGCCTGCAAAATGCTGCATCGAATCTGTACGTGTGTGTGTGTGTGTGTGTGTGTGTGTGTGTGTGTGTGTGTGTGTGTGTGTGTGTGTGTGTGTGTGTGTGTGCGTGCGTGCGTGCGTGTGTGCACCTTATAAGCTTCAACGGTGTGTTTGTTATGAAGAGAGTGTGTGTGTGTGTGTGTGTGTGTGTCTCTGTGTGTGTGTGTGTGTGTGTGTGTCTCTGTGTGTGTGTATGTGTGTGTGTGTGTGTGTGTGCGTGTGTGTGTGTGTGTGTGTGTGAGATGGAAACCTTGACCGATTGAGCGGCAGAATGTTAATTACAACCGTGACCCTTATAAAAAAAATGAAGGAAAAAAAACACATCGATATTATTCCGTCCATCTCGCTGTCGCTCGTTATGGAGGAGAGATGGAAATCAAAAGTATTGATGAGAGGTGAAGAGGAGGAGAGAAGGATGGAGAGGAAGAGGAAGAGGAAGAGGAGGAAGATGAGGCAAGGAAAGGTAGAGAAAAGGACATTAAAGGAGGGGAAGAAAAGGAGAGAAGGTGATAAGAAAGGACTGAACGTTGGAAGAGAGGAAAGGAAAAGCAACATAAGAAGAAGGATGAAGAAAGGCAGGGATGTTAAGCAGATTAAAGGAGAGGAAGGATGGAGGAAAGGAAATGAGATCCAAGAAGAAGGAAAGAACAGAGATGGGAACAGAGGAAAGGAAAGCAAAGAGAGAGAGAAAGGAAAGTTAGGAATAGGATGATAATACTATGAAATTAATACAAAAGGAAAGGAGAGGAGACGAAAGGAAAGGAAAGGAGAGGGGATAAGAGGAGAGGAAAGGAAAGGAGGGGGAATCAGAGGAGAGGAAAGGACACAAAGAAGGAGATGTCATGAATTGCAAAAAAGCTAAGAAAGTTAGGGGTCAGGAAACAATAAAATAAAGAAGAACATTAAAACCAAGATTAGAAGAAATCAAAGGAGAGAAGACATGAAGGAAAGGAAAGGAAAGAAAGGAAATGGAGAAGAACGGAAATAAAATAAAACATAAAAGCAAGGAAAGGAAAGGAGGAAAGGAGTGAGAAAGAAAACCAAGGACGAAGAGCAGATTTAAGGAGATGAGGAAGAGATGAATTGAAAGAAGCGTTATGAAAGAGGAAGGTAAAGGAGAAGAGAATAGTGAAGGAGGGGAACAGATTGAGACAAACCGAGAACATGAGAAGAGACGAGAGGTTAAACATGAGGAAGAGGAGGAAGAGGAGGAAGAGGAGGAAGAGGCGTTGGTTTGGATATGGACCAGAATGCACTGCTTTGATGTCTGTAAGCAGCGAGGCTCCTGGGAGCTCTGATTCTGCTTCATCTGCTCTTCATCGCGGGGTGATTAACGCTGAGCTGACAGAGATTTTTAATCAAGACGACGATCATCGCTTCGGACAAAAACTCCCAACGGACAGAGGTGGGAAGTAGTGGAGTACAAATACTTACTTACTGTACTTAAGTACATGTTTCTGGTTTCAGTACTTTACTCCACTACTTATTTTTCTGACGCCTTTTTACTTTGACTTCTTACATTTTGAACCCAAATACCTGTACTTTCTACTTCTTCTATGTTGAACCCAAATACCTGTACTTTCTACTTCTTACATGTTGAACCCAAATACCTGTACTTTCTACTTCTTCCATGTTGAACCCAAATACCTGTACTTTCTACTTCTTCCATGTTGAACACAAATACCTGTACTTTCTACTTCTTCTATGTTGAACCCAAATACCTGTACTTTCTACTTCTTACATGTTGAACCCAAATACCTGTACTTTCTACTTCTTACATGTTGAACCCAAATACCTGTACTTTCTACTTCTTCCATGTTGAACCCAAATACCTGTACTTTCTACTTCTTACACTTTGAACCCAAATACCTGTACTTTCTACTTCTTACATTTTGAACCCAAATACCTGTACTTTCTACTTCTTACACTTTGAACCCAAATACCTGAACTTTCTACTTCTTCCATGTTGAACCCAAATACCTGAACTTTCTACTTCTTCCATGTTCCAAACAGGCTGGTTCCTTTAGTTTGAATGTGTGTTTGGTGGCGTGATCATTATTATTTAGAGTCATTGCGTGCCTATTGATTTGAACACGATCCGTGTATCCATCATTTCCTGGTCTTCTCTAAAGAAGAGGGACCAATGAAAACGTTGTCATGTTGCCGTTGTTCAGCATGGAAACATTCATTAGCTAACAATGACATTATTGTTCTATTAATATAAAGGGAGGTCAGGTACTCTTTAAAACAGCTGCTAGTTATGGGTACTTTTTACTTAAGTACATTTCAAAGCCCTCTTTACTTTTACTTGAGTAAAGAAGTTTAGTCAGTACTTCTACTTTTACCAAAGTATTTTTAAACACGAGTATCTGTACTTCTACTTGAGGAAAGGATGTGTGTACTTTTTGCCATCTTAAATGATAGGCTAAGGGGCGGGACATCTCTAAGCAGATCTAACCAATCAGAGTAGACTGGGCTCTGGTTTCAGACAGAGGGTGAAATCATGAGCAATTAATTCCAATGAATTAGGATTTCTTTTCACTTTTTAAGCCAGTTTTTTGTAATGTATTACGCTTATAAGACTGAAAACATCTGTATCTTTACATGAACTTGAAGTTTGCAAAGATCCCAACTTGGCAAGAGCAAATTTAAGTCCAGGTCGTCTGCTGTAAATCAAATCAAACACATATTACATATTAAAGCTCTTAGCTGTGAGCTATTTAAACGCCTCAGGCTAACTGCTAACAGAATGAGTTGGTTATGATGGGAAATGCTAACTCTTTTCTGATGATAGACGCACCTGCTGAAGGCCTGAACCAACATTTTTAAATTATGATTTTCTTTCTGAGCAATGTCCCACAAACATTTTGGGGTTTCAGGGGAGAAAAAGCTCATTTCCACAGCAGGAAGTCATTAGCTTGACTTTGTGAACATGTCACGCTGAACATTGGAAACTTCTCGGCCAGATTGAAGGAACTCAAGGGGATGAAAGTTTGATTATAAATTCATTCAAAAATATGTTTTTATAGAAAATATGGAACTTGGATGGGCGAGACTAGGCAGCTTCCTATATGACTACATTTATATTTATTTTGTATTATTATTCCTGGTTTTTATTTATTCATTTAGGAAGCAAGGAAGCAAGCAAGGAAGCAAGCAAGGAAGGAAGGAAGGAAGGAAGGAAGGAAGGAAGGAAGGAAGGAAGGAAGGAAGGAAGGAAGGAAGGAAGGAAGGAATAAAGAAAGTACAAGAAATTCAAAAAGTATAATGACTTAAAGGTCCCATGTCATGCTTTTCCGGTTATTACCCGTCCCCTTGTGTTCTGTAGCTTCTGCATGTAAACGGTCTGCAGAGTCTCAAACCCTCAAAGTGCACCCTGTAGCGAGTAAAACTCTAACACAGAGAAGACCTGTCTATGCTGCCCCTGAACGCCTCGTTGGACATTTCTCTTTTTCCATTGTTTGCTTCCTGGGTTCTGTGACGTGTGAACACCCAAATCAACAACAAAGGACCGGATTGGCCCAAATGGACCAATCCGCGGAGCACCTCACACACCAGGATCCCTTGGCTAACTAACAGGGAGTCCCATTGACTTGCATAGAGCTCCCTGAACGCTGGAAATAGACGAGTTGGGATCGTGGAGAAATGCTCTCTGCAGACCCATTCTCACAGCGTTATAAACCTTTTTTTCACATACAGCTCGCCGACCCGGAAACCTGTCCGCTCCTCGCAGCAGCTCACAGCAGCGGCGAGCCTCGCAACGTCCCGACCAATCAGAGCACACTGGGCTCACAGGGAGGGGGGGGGAGGAGCTCCAACAAGCCGTGTAGGACAGAGAGTGAATACACATACTATACAGAGATGCTGTATGAGAAACCAATGTGAGTTTGGAACATTGAACAATGTAAATCTATTCTAGTAGACCTCAACAATGGAATTATGATCAGTAGAAATGGCCATGACATGGGACCTTTAAGTATAATACACTTCTGCTTGTCTTATATTGTACTTCTTATATATGTTCAAATATATTACACAGTATTCATGTGTTAATAAGTCCACTTTTCAAATAAATTCAGTCAATAAAAGTTGCAAATATGTTCTAACAAATCTAAGTTGATAAGGAAAAAGCCCAATAACTTATTTACATAACAACCTTGAAATACACCCTTCATATTTCCTCTTATTATAATCACTCTGAGGCTTCTGTTTTAAAGGATGAGCTGCCAACTAAATAAATGAAACCCTCTGGAGAGCTGTGTTTTTTTCTTAAAGCATTTTCAAGTCTGAAGAATAATTTACCTACATTGGATTGACTTTTCCAACTTATAACTTAACTTAAGAGGCAATAAACCTCGAGTGAGCGGCCCAGACCTTCGTATATTTTTCTGTACGTGGCCCTCGGTGAAAAAAGTTTGGACACCCCTGATGTAGAGAAAGAGAGACCTGTCACACACCTGACTGAGTCCCTGATAAAGTCCCCGAGAGACCCCTCCAACACCAGATGTTAGTTGCCGTGGGGACAGAACTGTCACGCACAAGTTTTACATCTAACAAATGAATATGTGCTCTTTACAATAAACATGTCTGTAAGCGTGCAGATTTGTATTATCAACACGGTATCTCTGAGTTAGATCTCTCTCTCTCTCTCTCTCTCTCTCTCTCTCTCTCTCTCTCTCTCTCTCTCTCTCTCTCTCTCTCTCTCTCTCTCTCTCTCTCTCTCTCTCTCTCTCTCTCTCTCTCTCTCTCTCTCTCTCTCTCTCTCTCTCTCTCTCTCTCTCTCTCTCTCTCTCTCTCTGTCTGTCTCTATCTAATGAATGGTCAAACGAACAGATAGGAGGTTTTGTTAGAGTGCATCAAAGTGATCAAAGTGTCATATTTAACCCCTCGTGGCTTCTTTAGCACAGCCTACAGCCGTGATAGAAAGGAAACGAATCATTCAGAGAAACGGCAAGGGTCAAAAGTTCAAAAAGTTTTCCAGAATCAGAGTTTTGGACACCTTCTCCCTCCCTAACTGTTTATCTATAGAAACACAAAACAAGATAATAACTACTCTCTTCCTCTCGTCTCTATTTTCCTCTCTGCTGTCGGTGGCCCCCCCGCCGGCACAATCAGACGAGTGTTGATCCGAGTGTGTTGTGTGTCTGTCTCCCACTGATCGCAGATAGGAGGCGTGCCGCAGAGCCGCCAGACACACACACACACACACACACAGACTAACACACACCTCACACTGAGGATGCAGCAGACAGCACACACACTGCGATCACGTGACGTGGACGGCGCTTATCTAACGGACTTGTTTCTCTGTCTGGAGTAACTCACTTCAGGAGCACATACAGCTCATTTAGGAACGCCAGGCTGTGGGTTTGTATAATTCCTGCGTCGGCCTGGTAACATTTCCGGACAAGAGGAGGCTTTACGTGATGTGGACGCAAATGATTCAAGGTCAAAAGGGGAGAAGAAGTCTCAGGTAAACTATTCATGTCCAACTGTAGACGCAGCAAGAAACAGAAAAAGAAAAGTATGAAAAACAAGAAAAATTGCCAAGAAATGAACGTCGCTGATTATGTTTGTTTTGCAAAAGGTAGTTTAACTTGTGAGTCAGATAGTGAACGTTTAGGAGGGAATTGTTTATCTCTAACTGCGTTTTAGAGGCATT
Source organism: Dissostichus eleginoides (assembly GCA_031216635.1). Lineage (NCBI taxonomy): Eukaryota > Metazoa > Chordata > Actinopteri > Perciformes > Nototheniidae > Dissostichus > Dissostichus eleginoides. The sequence continues at coordinate 32,809,020 of CM062275.1, forward strand.
CAACTTGTTGTTTTTCATTATGATGGCACTACAACCTAAATTGTTTAGCTTCTTAAGTGGACAGTTTTCAGGCAAAGTCTTTGTTCTTAATACTGCCCACAAAGCTCTGAGTGCCTCCCATCGGAGGACTCTTTAAAGTAGAGACACTACACACTGATATACACCTGAACATCAGCAGGAGAGGACTCTTTAAAGTAGAGACTACATACTGATATACACTGAACATCAGCAGGAGAGGACTCTTTAAAGTAGAGACACTACACACTGATATACACCTGAAACATCAGCAGGAGGGGACTTTTTAAAGTAGAGACACTACATACTGATATACACCTGAACATAAGCAGGAGAGGACTCTTAAAGTAGAGACACTACACACTGATATACACCTGAACATCAGCAGGAGAGGACTCTTTAAAGTAGATACACTACATACTGATACACACCTGAACATCAGCAGGAGAGGACTCTTTAAAGTAGAGACACTACATACTGATATACACCTGAACATCAGCAGGAGAGGACTCTTTAAAGTAGAGACACTACAAACTGATATACACCTGAACATCAGCAGGAGAGGACTCTTAAAGTAGAGACACTACAAACTGATATACACCTGAAACATCAGCAGGAGAGGACTCTTTAAAGTAGATACACTACATACTGATACACACCTGAACATCAGCAGGAGAGGACTCTTTAAAGTAGAGACACTACATACTGATATACACCTGAACATCAGCAGGAGAGGACTCTTTAAAGTAGAGACACACAAACTGATATACACTGAACATCAGCAGGAGAGGACTTTTAAAGTAGAGACACTACATACTGATATACACCTGAACATCAGCAGGAGAGGACTCTTTAAAGTAGAGACACTACACACTGATATACACCTGAACATCAGCAGGAGAGGACTCTTTAAAGTAGAGACACTACATACTGATATACACCTGAACATCAGCAGGAGAGGACTCTTTAAAGTAGAGACACTACATACTGATATACACCTGAACATCAGCAGGAGAGGACTCTTTAAAGTAGAGACACTACATACTGATATACACCTGAACATCAGCAGGAGAGGACTCTTTAAAGTAGAGACACTACACACTGATATACACTGAACATCAGCAGCAGAGGACTCTTAAAGTACAGACACTACATACTGATATACACCTGAACATCAGCAGGAGAGGACTCTTTAAAGTAGAGACACTACATACTGATATACACCTGAACATCAGCAGGAGAGGACTCTTTAAAGTAGAGACATACATACTGATATACACCTGAACATCAGCAGGAGAGGACTCTTTAAAGTAGAGACACTACATACTGATATACACCTGAACATCAGCAGGAGAGGACTCTTTAAAGTAGAGACACTACATACTGATATACACCTGAACATCAGCAGGAGAGGACTCTTTAAAGTAGAGACACTACAAACTGATATACACCTGAACATCAGCAGGGAGGACTCTTTAAAGTACAGACACTACATACTGATATACACCTGAACATCAGCAGGAGAGGACTCTTTAAAGTAGAGAACTACATACAGATATACACCTGAACATCAGCAGGAGAGGACTCTTTAAAGTAGAGACACTACAAACTGATATACACCTGAAACATCAGCAGGAGAGGACTCTTTAAAGTAGAGGACACTACATACTGATATACACCTGAACATCAGCAGGAGAGGACTCTTTAAAGTAGAGACACTACAAACTGATATACACCTGAACATCAGCAGGAGAGGACTCTTTAAAGTAGAGACACTACAAACTGATATACACCTGAACATCAGCAGGAGAGGACTCTTTAAAGTAGATACACTACATACTGATACACACCTGAACATCAGCAGGAGAGGACTCTTTAAAGTAGAGACACTACATACTGATATACACCTGAACATCAGCAGGAGAGGACTCTTTAAAGTAGAGACACTACAAACTGATATACACCTGAACATCAGCAGGAGAGGACTCTTTAAAGTAGATACACTACATAACTGATACACACCTGAACATCAGCAGGAGAGGACTCTTTAAAGTAGAGACTACATACTGATATACACCTGAACATCAGCAGGAGAGGACTCTTTAAAGTAGAGACACTAAAACTGATATACACCTGAAACATCAGCAGGAGGACTCTTTAAAGTAGAGACACTACAAACTGATATACACCTGAACATCAGCAGGAGATGACTCTTTAAAGTAGAGACACTACAAACTGATATACACCTGAACATCAGCAGGAGAGGACTCTTTAAAGTAGAGACACATAATACTGATATACACCTGAACATCAGCAGGAGAGACTCTTTAAAGTAGAGACACTACATACTGATATACACCTGAACATCAGCAGGAGAGAACTTTTAAAGTAGAGACACTACATACTGATATACACCTGAAACATCAGCAGGAGAGGACTCTTTAAGGTAGAGACACTACATACTGATATACACCTGAACATCAGCAGGAGAGGACTCTTTAAAGTAGAGACACTACATACTGATATACACCTGAACATCAGCAGGAGAGGACTCTTTAAAGTAGAGACACTACAACTGATATACACCTGAACATCAGCAGGAGAGGACTCTTTAAAGTAGAGACACTACATACTGATATACACCTGAACATCAGCAGGAGAGGACTCTTTAAAGTAGAGGACACTACATACTGATATACACCTGAACATCAGCAGGAGAGGACTCTTTAAAGTAGAGACACCACATACTGATATACACCTGAAAATGAGCATATATGGTCAGTTTCATTAAATTATTACAGATATTCATTTATAGTGACTATACTTATATATCCTTTCCTCGAAAAGGAGATATCTGGCAGATATAACAGCGTCTGGCATCACCAGCAGCAGAAACAGTTCTAGGCAACAACTACAATCTTTTAAAGCGATGTCTCTGTTTCTGATTAGTTTTATGCTTTAAGAAATGTGCCCTTGCCCTCTTGGTGTGCCTGAACGTCTCAGACACAATAAATATCTTTAATCCGGCCACGTTCAGCTTCCCCTGAATCATTCACACCCCTCCGGCTCTCAGTGTTCCAGCTCATATGAGCCCCAGAACAATGCAAAAGTAAAGTATTAAGTTTGGAGTTCATCTATATGGATGCAGGTTACAGATACTGAGCATCTGAGCTGACAAGACTCTTGGATAATTGCCATCTTGTTAAGTTCCCAAAGGATTAACGGAAATAAACAGACATTTCAGGAATAAAAAACCTTCCTGAAATACGAAACAAAACACATAAAAACGACCGTGAATCATGCTCTGCTGGCTCATGACACATTGTGTTAACCACACACTCACACACACACACTCGTCGTTCCTCTCTGCTCCTGGGTAATTAGCTGATTAGCTGCTTAATTAGCAGCATGTAATCATGGCGATGGATGAGCTGCCTAATTGAGGAAGTGAAGAGAAGAAGAGTGTGTGTGTGTGTGTGTGTGTGTGTGTGTGTGTGTGTGTGTGTGTGTGTGTGTGTGTGTGTGTGTGTGTGTGTGTGTGGAGGATGACATTCTGCCGCTGAGAGTCTCCACTGAATACAACAGAGGAGAATAAAATAAAACGGTGAGAATCATCCTTCAGAGAAGAGGAGGGATCGGTGTTGGAGCAGAAATGAATCAGATCTGTCCAGGAAGAGTCATCTCCTCGGGGGAGAAGGACTCAGCTGTTGTTGGTGTTCAGTGGATTTGATTCAAGTGGAGAATAATCTCATATCTGCACTTTATAGCAGAGGAAATCTGTTGTGTTTGGATTCAGTAGAATAAATCAGAACAGGTGCCATTTTTCTCTTTAGTCCCAACAACATCCAGGTTTCAAACTGGTTTTTTACTGGCAAAAAAACCTAGAAATTAATCCTAGAATTGATTTATCTGTTGAAGAGTCCTCTCGTGCTGATGTTCAGGTGTATATCAGTATGTAGTGTCTCTACTTTAAAGAGTCCTCTCCTGCTGATGTTCAGGTGTATATCAGTATGTAGTGTCTCTACTTTAAAGAGTCCTCTCCTGCTGATGTTCAGGTGTATATCAGTATGTAGTGTCTCTACTTTAAAGAGTCCTCTCCTGCTGATGTTCAGGTGTATATCAGTATGTAGTGTCTCTACTTTAAAGAGTCCTTTCCTGCTGATGTTCAGGTTTATATCAGTATGTAGAGTCTCTACTTTAAAGAGTCCCCTCTGCTGATGTTCAGGTGTATATCAGTATGTAGTGTCTCTACTTTAAAGAGTCCCCTCCTGCTGATGTTCAGGTGTATATCAGTATGTAGTGTCTCTACTTTAAAGAGTCCTCTCCTGCTGATGTTCAGGTGTATATCAGTATGTAGTGTCTCTACTTTAAAGAGTCCTCTCCTGCTGATGTTCAGGTGTATATCAGTATGTAGTGTCTCTACTTTAAAGAGTCCTCTCCTGCTGATGTTCAGGTGTATATCAGTATGTAGTGTCTCTACTTTAAAGAGTCCTCTCCTGCTGATGTTCAGGTGTATATCAGTATGTAGTGTCTCTACTTTAAAGAGTCCTTTCCTGCTGATGTTCAGGTTTATATCAGTATGTAGAGTCTCTACTTTAAAGAGTCCCCTCCTGCTGATGTTCAGGTGTATATCAGTATGTAGTGTCTCTACTTTAAAGAGTCCCCTCCTGCTGATGTTCAGGTGTATATCAGTATGTAGTGTCTCTACTTTAAAGAGTCCTCCTGCTGATGTTCAGGTGTATATCAGTATGTAGTGTCTCTACTTTAAAGAGTCCCCTCCTGCTGATGTTCAGGTGTATATCAGTATGTAGTGTCTCTACTTTAAAGAGTCCTCTCCTGCTGATGTTCAGGTGTATTCAGTATGTAGTGTCTCTACTTTAAAGAGTCCTCTCCTGCTGATGTTCAGGTGTATATCAGTAGTAGTATCTCTACTTTAAAGAGTCCTCTCCTGCTGATGTTCAGGTGTATATCAGTATGTAGTGTCTCTACTTTAAAGAGTCCTCTCTGCTGATGTTCAGGTGTATATCAGTATGTAGTGTCTCTACTTTAAAGAGTCCTCTCCTGCTGATGTTCAGGTGTATATCAGTATGTAGTGTCTCTACTTAAAGAGTCCTCTCCTGCTGATGTTCAGTGTATATCAGTATGTAGTGTCTCTACTTTAAAGAGTCCTCTCCTGATGATGTTCAGGTGTATATCAGTATGTAGTGTCTCTACTTTAAAGAGTTCTCTCCTGCTGATGTTCAGGTGTATATCAGTATGTAGTGTCTCTACTTTAAAGAGTCCTCTCCTGCTGATGTTCAGGTGTATATCAGTATGTAGTGTCTCTACTTTAAAGAGTCCTCTCCTGCTGATGGTCAGGTGTATATCAGTATGTAGTGTCTCTACTTTAAAGAGTCCTCTCCTGCTGATGTTCAGGTGTATATCAGTATGTAGTGTCTCTACTTTAAAGAGTCCTCTCCTGCTGATGTTCAGGTGTATATCAGTATGTAGTGTCTCTACTTTAAAGAGTCCTCTCCTGCTGATGTTCAGGTGTATATCAGTATGTAGTGTCTGTACTTTAAAGAGTCCTCTCCTGCTGATGTTCAGGTGTTTATCAGTATGTAGTGTCTCTACTTTAAAGAGTCCTCTCCTGCTGATGTTCAGGTGTATATCAGTATGTAGTGTCTGTACTTTAAAGAGTCCTCTCCTGCTGATGTTCAGGTGTATATCAGTATGTAGTGTCTCTACTTTAAAGAGTCCTCTCCTGCTGAAGTTCAGGTGTATATCAGTATGTAGAGTCTCTACTTTAAAGAGTCCTCTCCTGCTATATATATGTGCCCATCGCTAAAGGACAGAGAAGAAGAGAGAGCGAACAGAAGACAGCTTTGACATTTCATCAGTCAAATCATCATTAATTATGGATATGAATGCGACCAATTAGATTTTTTTTGCAATACGGACACCGAGTTTTGACGAGGGGATCAAACCCTCGTCGGCTGACAGATCCACAAATTGATCGTGGCATAACCCCCCCCTTTCAAAATGATAATCTTATTACAGCGGCCTGATTCTGTCGCTGACCCCAGATCAGACGGATATCGACCCCCCATGGAGAATACCGGGGTGTAAAAGGATGCCTTGGGAGATAAAGAATACCCAGAATTAGAATATTAAGGCGATAAAAGGACGGAGAAATAAAACTGAATGAAATAAAACAATAAAAATAATTAGAGGAGGCGGCGTGGATTCTTTTATAGAGCTAATTAAACGAGGAAAGCGGATCCCAGGAGCTATTGACATTTCCCCATATTCAATATGACAGATATGACTGATTAGTTCACCGTGCAGCCTCATCAATAATCCGCCTGCCAATCAAACGTGACCTTTAGAGGGAGAGGTGATGAAATAACGGGAACATGGGACCGTCCGATACCCGCCTCCAATCCATCAAAAGTGAAGACAGAGAGGAGGCGTTGTGGAGGGGGTTCAGGGTGCAGGGGTGTGTGGTTCTGCTGCAGAAAAACATGCTATAAGTGGAACAGGTGTTCAGTGACGGAGGTTCAAAGTGATGAAATGCACCTTCTGACAGCCGTGTTGGAGGTGCAGTGCATGATGGGAGGGACACTTTGACACAAGAGACACTTTTCAGCCTCTTACGAACAGTAAACACTGGTTTATTTAGACTTTTAGAGCGATTGCTACATTGAAGTCTGCACAATTAAATTAAAGGTCACCTATCATGCTATCTCTAGGCAATAGCATAGCTCTCAGATATATACAAATATATAAAAAACCTGTCAATTAAGTGTTTTGCTCAAAATACCAAACAGACCACCCATTCTAGCCATGCCTCATATCCCTCTATTTCACTTCCTGTTTCTAAAGTGCTGATTTGGGGTATAAAGCTTTAAAAATAAAGAGGAGGGGGCTGAGCTCATGCGGGACCCGGCAGCTACTGTCTAAACTAAATACTGCCGTGATGAAACGCCATATCATGGATTATCAAGGATTCTCTCTGAAACAGTATGGAGCTCAAAGGCTTTCTCTCTTGCCGGTTATACCACAAGGTGAGTTCCTTTTTATTTCCTGCTTCTTCACACACATGCTCTCCAGTACAGGTTAGCTCTGAGTGTTAGCGATGCTAATGTAAACATGCACCGACCATATTACGTCCAAAACAGTCGGGCATTGTTTCTGATAGCAACGTTTCTGATAGGGCCGTGGGTCCACATTTCAGATATTACGTCATATCGGACGCAGATCTGGATCAGCTCCGTTGTAGCCTTGTTTTTAGAGATTTGGGTACGGAGGAAAAGAGAGAGGGTTTTATTTTCTGACGCTGCGTGAGTTCCCCGACACACCGGGGACACATCTTTATGTAGAAAAGACATGAAAAAGTGCATTAATTTTTTATCAATTTTTTTTTTTTAAAGCTTTATACCCCAAATCAGCACTTTTGAAACAGGAAGTGAAATAGAGGGATATGAGGCATGGCTAGAATGGGTCATCTGTTTGGTATTTTGAGCAAAACACAACAGACATGTTTTTTATATATTTGTATATATCTGAGACCTATGCTATTGCCTACAAATAGCATGATAGGTGACCTTTAAGACAGATGTTCTCCTGGGAAGACGTCCAGTTTATTATACTGAAAATATATATATAAATATTGTTTATTAGTTGGCCCAATCACCATTATGTTACCCAACAACAGAGTGACTTCACAGGGCTTTTTCTCTGTCGTAGAGGCAGTCTGCTCACTTCAGAAAAGACTCCACTAATGAAAGGAATGTAACCTTCAAGCTTCTTTTCTTGGAGAAAGAAATACGACAAAAGCATCGACAGACGTTTCACAGCAAGGACACAGAGAGACAGAAAATAAAATAAAACCGTCCGTACCTCGATCTTCTTCCAGACGTCCGGGTCTTTGTCCTGGTTCTGGAGGTCCTGGTTCTGGTGGTCCTGGTTCTGGCGGTCCTGGTTCTGGTGGTCCTGGTTCTGGAGGTCCTGGTTCTGGCGGTCCTGGTTCTGGTGGTCCTGGTTCTGGTGGTCCTGGTTCTGGAGGTCCTGGAGCAGCCGCTGTACCAGAGACGCACCTCCACGCATGTCCACCGGGGGTGCTGTCAGAGCTGGGAAGTAGTGGAGTACAAATACTTTGTTACTTAAGTACATTTTTCTGGTATCAGTACTTTACTCCACTACTTATTTTTCTGACGACTTTTTACTTTGACTTCTTACATTTTGAACCCAAATACCTGTACTTTCTACTTCTTACACTTTGAACCCAAATACCTGAACTTTCTACTTGTGGCATTTTGAACACAAATACCTGTACTTTCTACTTCTTACATGTTGAACCCAAATACCTGAACTTTCTACTTCTTACATGTTGAACACAAATACCTGTACTTTCTACTTCTTACATGTTGAACCCAAATACCTGTACTTTCTACTTCTTACATGTTGAACCCAAATACCTGTACTTTCTACTTCTTCCATGTTCCAAACAGGCTGGTTCCTTTAGTCTGAATGTGTGTTTGGTGGCGTGATCATTATTATTTAGAGTCATTGCGTGCCTATTGATTTGAACACGATCCGTGTATCCATCATTTCCTGGTCTTCTCTAAAGAAGAGGGACCAATGAAAACGTTGTCATGTTGCCGTTGTTCAGCATGGAAACATTCATTAGCTAACAATGACATTATTGTTCTATTAATATAAAGGGAGGTCAGGTACTCTTTAAAACAGCTGCTAGTTATGGGTACTTTTTACTTAAGTACATTTCAAAGCCCTCTTTACTTTTACTTGAGTAAAGAAGTTTAGTCAGTACTTCTACTTCTACCAGAGTATTTTGAAACACGAGTATCTGTACTTCTACTTGAGTAAAGGATGTACTTTTGTAATCTCTGCTTGCTGTCAGGTTCATGCGGCGCTCCGTAGATCTCCGGCCCTCGTCTTCTTCAGACTGAAGGTCACTCAGCGGTCCAGACTCCATGCTCTCGTCCAATGAGGGAGCGATATCGCTGGAGGAGGCGGAGCTAAAGCGGCTCACCAGGTTGCGTCTGTAGGGAAGCTGAAGGAGGGGATCAACAGATGTTCAGATATGAGATTAGATTGACTTCATTGGTCCAAATATTTACGAAATGGTTTTTTGTTAGGCATTGCATATAAATGTAATAATGGAATAGAAAATACAAATAAACAGGTAATATATACATATCATGTGATGAGTGTCTTTATCGAATAGACAGTGTTGAAAGAAGTACTTTAAAATTATTATGTTACAAGTAAAAGTACAGCATTCACAATTTAACGTAAAAGTAGAAAAGTAGTGCGATCAAAATATACTTAAAGTACGAAACGTAAAAGCAAGTACTTCTAAATTTCACTTAAGTACGGTACATGATTAAATGTACTTCATTACATTGCACCACTGCGAAAACACAATTTAAATATAGAGATTAAGTCAGTAAACACTATAACAGACCAATTGTGTGCACAGTCTTTAAACCAAATTTAAATACAACGAAGTAAAGTGTGTTTTTAGCGTGTAAGGAGTTTAAAACATAAAGAAAGATATATATAATATGTACCAGCGGTGGCAGAAGAGAAGGCATCTCGTCCAGCTCCCAGTCCTGGTTCAACTCCGTCAATTCCCAGTCGTCCACATCCTGCAAAGCATCCTGGGTAGAATCACATCCACCGGGCCTCTGCGGGACAAAGAGAGAGATTATAGGGGTCTTGTTTCTATATCATATATGTATATATATATGCGAAAAACAGAATATGTTGTTCATTAAAGGCCTCCTATTATACTATTTTTAGGCATATATTATAGGTCTCAGATACATACAAATATATAAAAAACATGTCTATGATGTGTTTTGCTCAAAATACCAAACACATCATGCATTTTAGACATCCCTCATATCCCTCTTATCCAGCCCTGTTACTGAAGAGCTGATTCTGGGTTCTTAGCTTTAAAAAAATTGCATTGTTTCTGACAGCAACGTTTCTGATTGGGCCGTGGGTCTAAAGCCCGCCCACATTTCAGATATTACGTCATATCGGCAGCAAATCTGGATCAGCTCCGTGGGTACGGAGGAAAAGAGAGAGGTTTTTATTTCCTGACGCTGCGTGAGTTCCCCGACACACCGGGGACACATATGACGCATTTCAGCGTGCATTTCAGCGTGCATTTCAGCGTGCATTTAAGCGTGCCGTGCCGTGCCGTGCCCGGCCGTTTTTGGTTGCGTTTCCACTAGGCGTAGTTCCGGCTAACGGGTACTTTTTCACAGTTTTCTGGCTCTCCAAAATTGAGGTTCTTCCCGGGCTAACAACCGGGCTGAGTATGCTAAACTAGTGAGAGAATCGCTGGCAACTACAACAAAACGAACATATCTGACCGTGATTTAATGGTAATACACGTTTCAAAATGATGCCGAAGTAACAACATACTGATACGGGTTAGTAAAAACCATGAATTAATGCTTTGACAAGTCTGTAGACAGACGGCAGGCGGAACACCTTTTAAAATGCGTGTTTTCTGAATGGAGGTCGGCTAAGCTAACGCAGTATATGCTCCGACGGTCCACACTCACAACAACGGCCTACAGACATAAATAAACCAGCGACTGTATTCTCCATGACACAGACAGTCTGTGGTTTGTACTTGTTTAACTTGTGTCTAGTTTCTGAACAGATATGAGGAGCTGTGAGCTCTGAGTGCTAACAGCTAACGGCTGATGACGTCACGGCTCTGCCTACACTGCGTTACTATAGTTACTGCCCCAGCTACTAAACTGTAATGGAAACGCAGCATAAAGTGAGCCTGGCCTAACAAGGCCTAACGAGGCCTAGCCATACCGTACTAAGCCGAGCGAGGCCCTGCAGTGGAAAAGCGCCAATAGTGATGTAGAAAAGACATCAAAAAGTGCATTGTGCATGATAGGAGACCTCTAACTCGGTACATTGTCGTGTGTATATCTGAACTTCATTGATCTACTGACCGTTGGCAGTGAGTGAGCCAGGCTCTCCAGCTTCATGGCGAGCATCTCAGTTTTCCGGAGCTGAGCGGGGAGAGCGAGGAACTCTTCTGACCCGTACCAGTGCTCTCTCTGTGGGTCGACTCCCGACGACACCTGGCTCTCCTGCTGCTGGAGAGGGGAGGATAGAAACATGTTATATAACAGAATACCGCCAGAAAATATACTTAACAAATGTGTTTTAATTTCAGAGGATGAGCATCATAGGAAGAAATCAAATTATAAGCATCAGTACTACTTTAAAGCAGACGTGTGTCTCTTGGCGTAAAGAAGTGGAATTCTTTGCCGATTGATTTAAAGGGCTGTAAGAACATTTTTATGTTTAAGAAAATGTATAAAGAAAGTGTAATTAGACAGTATGAAGTTGACTTTTTCGTGTGTTCTGGTTTTATGTTTCAGTATTGGTAAGCAACTGTGACTGAAAGAAGGTTGATTTTATTTTACTTTTTCATGGTTATTTCATTTTTCTGTTTCTTTATTTTTTTTTAAGATGCAGGTAAAATAAGATTGACTTCTTTCCACCGTGCGCTATAAAAAAAACAATAACCAGTATAAGTGTACATGTTTTGTTTTAAAATAACTGCCATTTGTGGAATAAACAAATTAATTAATTAAATAAATATGGCATTTATTATGTGTTAATTTTTAAACACGAGTATCTGTACTTCTACTTGAGTAAAAGATGTGTGTACTTTTGCCATCTCTGCACACACACACACACACACACACACACACACACACCTCACTGAACACACACTGTGTTTCTCGTTCTGGAGTTTTGTTTTCTTTCTAACACACTTGAGGGTTTCGTCAGTACTTCTACTTTTACCATTTCTTAACTGTCTGCACTTCTACTTGAGTAAAGGATGTGTGTACTTTGGCCCTCTCTGCTCAACTCTCCAAACTTGATAAAACACAAACAGCTCACCTTCTTCCCGGGGCGTTTCACGATCCAAACGGCCGTGTTCCCGGGCCTCGGTTGGGGTTCTGATTCCTCTCCGGACGCCTCCATGTCTGAGGAGAGGAACTGCTCCCTCATGGGGGAAGGCAACGAGGAGTCAGAGTCCCCCTCACTGAGTGTATCCTCCACCCCCTGCCTCCTCTCATCTTGTCTGGATATCTCACCCTGAGACCGCGGGGCTCCAGGAGGCAGGGGGGCTTCGGTGCTTGTTTTGGCCCCAGATGAGCTCCTCTGATCGGGCATCGGTCTCTGAGAGCGCCCCCCCTGTCTGGAGCTCAAGCGGTTTCTCTGGACGTTTCGCCCGTTCATGATCTGTAAAGTTTAAAAGAGGGTTTAGATAAGGCAGGGGTGTCCAAACTTTTCACCGAGGGCCACATACAGAAACATATTCTAAGGGCTGGGCCGCTCACTAGAGGTGAGGTTTATTGCCTCATAAGTGAAGTTATAAGTCAGCAAAATCAATCAAATGTAGGTAAATTATTTACTTGAGTAAAGAAGTTTAGTCAGTACTTCTACTTTTACCATTTTTAAACACGAGTATCTGTACTTCTACTTGAGTAAAAATGTGTGTACTTTTGACAACTCTTGCTTTAATATTTGAACACCTCTCGTCTAAATGATAAAGCAAGTACACCAACCTGCAGACTCTCGTAGGACTGAGAAACGTCTTCTGAATAAACCGAGTCCAGCTCCAACCAGAACTTTGATCGGTCCAGAGGATCCACGAGGGAGGGGGTGCTGCGGCTCAACTCGGCCTGGAAATGAAGCCCAGAAATGGGGCTTTCGTTCCCCGTTCCTCCCCTGGATCCCTCTCCCCCTCCGTTCGAGAACAGAGCGGCTCTTTTGGGGCGTGACGGCTGTGTTGGTGACACTTCAGTGCTGTTGTGGCGCTTTGCACTCTCATTGCATTGCATTGTGGGTAATACAGACAGGTTGTGGTTTGTTGAGTCGGCGGGATTTGGGAGTTCTGGTAAAGTGTTGTGGAATTTGTGGTTTGAGAGACTGTGGAGACTTTCCTCTGGTTCTAGTTCTGGATCTGGATGTGGGCTTGGAGTTTTTTCGGGTTTCTGAGCGACGTCTTCCCCCTCTGGTTCTGGTTCTTCCTCTGGTTCTGGATGTGGGACTTGAGTTGTTTCGGGCACCTGAGCGACGTCCTCTCCTTCCACCTCAGCTTCTCGAGCCTCAGACTCGTCTCCGGGGCTGTAGTCGCTCAACTCAAAGGCTGTGATGCCGCAGTCTAGAGAGAAATAGTCCTGGCTGCAGCGGATGGTCAGCTGACCGAAATCATCCTCCTCCGTCAGAGCGTCCAGGCGAGTCTGGAGAGGAAGAATTAATCATGTTATTATCTACTGTGCTTCACACTATCTCTGACAAGGTGGACAATGTTCGACTGTGTGTGTTCGTGTGTGTGTGTGTGTGTGTGTGTGTATGTGTGTGTGTGTGTGTGTGTGTGTGTGTGTGTGTGTGTGTGTGTGTGTGTGTGTGTGTGTGTGTGTGTGTGTGTGTGTGTGTGTGTGGGAAAACACTGAATGTACTCTTCCAATACGAGAGTAGCATGCTAACAAAGGTATCCCAACTGTAGCTGTGTACATGACAGGATGTATGATTACCTAGAAGAGCATTGTTTTAGGCATATGATAGCTATGTGATTAACATGATGATTCAGCCTCTATGGAGATAGACATATGACAAGCATGATCATTTCTGACGTGGAGCTAATCTGAACTAAACATTGAATACTGCTTTCTATTCCTCCATCTTGTGACTGTGTAACTCCCTCTCTTGGATATCAGCATGTGAAGGACACTGTTCAGGAACTAGTTGATGCTCTGTATGTGATGACTACTTCCATTCTGGAGAGGATCAGAAATACATGGATCCTGAGATTGAAGCTCAAGCCGGGGACGAGTGATTATTACAAATTTTAAGTATTCAGAAAAAGACAGAATTTTGAGAAAAATACAGAATTTTGAGAAAAAGTCAGAATTTTGAGATTTTGAGAAAAAAGACAGAATTTTTTGTCAGAAATGCAAATGCTCTGTATGTGATGACTACTTCTATTCCTGAGAGGATAATAAATACATGGATCCTGAGATTGAAGATCAAGCCGGTGACAGTGTGTGTGTGTGTGTGTGTGTGTGTGTGTGTGTGTGTGTGTGTGTGTGTGTGTGTGTGTGTGTGTGTGTGTGTGTGTGTGTGTGTGTGTGTGTGTGTGTGTGTGTGTGTGTGTGTGTGTGTGTGTGTGTGTGTGTGTGTGTGTGTGTGTGTTCTGACCTGGTCCTGGTCCTGGCTGAAGGCCTGCAGGATGTCTGTCTGTCTGGTGAAGTTTCCGTTGGAGTCCTGCAGACCCTGAAGCAGACGCTCCTTCAGAACCAGAACCGAGACTCTGAGCTGGTGCCAGAGCAGCTGCACCGTCCTGCAACACAACACACACAGAGAGAGACCATTCACAATGTGTGTGTACCTTTAAATTAATGCTAACAAATACAAATGATTTCCAACCTGACCTTGAATGTGAGTTTTTTGATCTCCAGTCTTTAAAGATGACTTTTTGATTTATTTCTTTATGTTTTATTCCATTCTTCCTGACTTTTCCTCGGCAGCACAAGTTTTTTTATTAGTTTCTAAGCGCTCATGCATTTGCAGTCCTAGTTCTTTTTTATAACCCTTTTTGGTGTAATATACAGTTATAGAGGTGTAGGAAAAGCTAAATGAAATCATCTAACTACAGCAGCTGCACCGTCCTGCAACACGCACAGAAAGAGACCATTCACAATGTGTGTGTACGTTTAAATTAATACTAACAAATACAGATGATATCCAACCTGACCTTGACTGTGAGTTTTATGGATCTCAAGTATTTAAAGATTTGAGTTCTTAAAAAATACCACCGTCCTGCCACACACACACAGAAAGAGACCATTCACGATGTGTGTGTGTGTGCGTTTAAATTAATGCTAACAAATACAGATTTACTTGCACATCTCCAAAAATGCTCTTGCAGTAGTTTATCTGTGTTATTGTGATATCCAACCTGACCTTGAATCTTTAAAGATGACTTTTTGAGTTCTTTATTTATGTTTGATTCCATTCTTCCTGACTTTTCCTCGACGCTTACTAAAATCTTTATTGGCATGCATTCCCAGTCCTAGTTCTTTTGTATTCCCTTGTTGGTGTAATATACAGTTATCTAACTATATGATTCATAACCGGTGATAGACCTGTGACTTTAATATTTGTATAAGTGTACAAAAGAATAACAGACAAAGTTATAATCTGTGTTTTCTTCAAGAATATGTAAGTGAAGGAGGTTTATTGATCCACATTAGACAGTAAAAGTGACAAGGAACAAACTACCGAATCATAGGTAATAATCATGATAGAAAAACCTTTAAACAGTGAATACTTTTCGATGTCGTTGTGTTGACACTCACCTGATGTCTACGATGATGTTGACAGAGTAGGACAGGAGCTTCAGGGAGAACTCGGTCTCCAGCAGGGCGTGAATCTGCTCCACATGATCCGAGATGTCCTCACAGATGTCCTGAAATCACAACCAAACACACAGAAAACATGCTAAAAATCACACGTTACGAAATAAGTCTCAATGGCTTTAAGAGTATCAAGAGATAGGGTTTAAATCCCACCTCACACAGTCACATCAGAGTGTATAACCAGCACAAAAACATCCTCACAGTGCAGGGGAAAGCAGAACTGACGGTGTGGAGTCGCTCGTTTTAAACGTGACTCAGTTTCATGTGGGCTCACTTCCAGGTTTATATGTAAAAACATGGAGAGCCCGTCTTGTGTGTCGGGGATCAACACCATCTCCATAAAAACATTAAACCCACAGATAATACTGGACTAAAATAAGATGAAACCACAAAGACACACAGACAGACAGACAGACAGACAGACAGACAGACAGACAGACGGACGGACGGACGGACAGACAGACAGACAGACAGACAGACAGACAGACAGACAGACAGACAGACAGACAGACAGACAGACAGACAGACAGACAGACAGACACACAGACAGACAGACAGACAGACAGACAGACAGACAGACACACAGACAGACAGACAGACAGACAGACAGACACAGACAGACAGACAGACACAGACAGACACACAGACAGACAGACAGACAGACAGACACACAGACAGACACACAGACAGACAGACAGACGGACGGACGGACGGACACACAGACAGACACACAGACAGACAGACAGACAGACAGACAGACAGACAGACGGACGGACGGACGGACGGACGGACGGACGGACGGACGGACGGACGGACAGACAGACAGACAGACAGACAGACAGACAGACAGACAGACAGACAGACACACAGACAGACAGACAGACAGACAGACAGACAGACAGACAGACAGACACACAGACAGACAGACAGACAGACAGACACAGACAGACAGACAGACACAGACAGACACACAGACAGACAGACAGACAGACAGACACACAGACAGACACACAGACAGACAGACAGACAGACAGACGGACGGACGGACGGACACACAGACAGACACACAGACAGACACACAGACAGACAGACAGACAGACAGACAGACAGACAGACAGACAGACAGACAGACAGACAGACAGACAGACAGACAGACAGACAGACAGACAGACAGACAGACAGACACACAGACAGACAGACTCCAGTGGGAAAGAGCTGAGAATATCTTTCATGCTATAAGATCTTTCTATACGTTTAGTGTTGCATCGTATTCAGAGACCCCAATGTTTACCAGCTCTCTTTAGATAGATGAGGTAGGAGGAGTAACTTAACTACAAGTAATGTGTGAAAGTATTTAATTTGAAGTGTTTATAATTAGAAAACACATTGAAAACTGTAATATAAACACACAGTCAGTGTAGGATAATCACAATGGGATGAAATAAATACAAATGATGGAGAAAAAAAAAGACAGGAAATTAATCTGATTAAAGAAACAGTTTCAACTTGTTATTCAATCTCTGAGAAAATGATAAAAAGATTAATATTGATCAGTCTTGAGTCTATAGTAACACTGAGATATAAAACAATACACAAATGCATGTATGGTGATTTTGGGCGTCTATTTTAAACGTCTGACAGAGCAAGGTTTGCTGTTACCCCCTGCTTCTGAAATGTACACATTTTCCAATCAAAAAATAATTTATTTATAGATTTTTTTGCCTATAATTTCAATACATTTAAACATTTGCTTTATTTTAGTGTCATGATTTACGATTCAACTGCATCATATTTTGTATTTAACCATCAACCTGCGCCACATCGTATTCTTAAAGGTCCCATGACTCATGGCCATTTCTACTGATCATAGTTCCATTGTTGAGGTCTACTAGAATAGATTTACATTGTTCAATGTTCCAAACTCACATTGGTTTCTCATACAGCATCTCTGTATAGTATGTGTATTCACTCTCTGTCCTACACGGCTTGTTGGAGCTCCTGCACCCCCCTCCCTATGAGCCCACTGTGCTCTGATTGGTCAGCTCGCCCACTCTGTTCTGATGAGTCCACCACCGTTACAGCTGAACATCAGTGATTATGTGTTACAATGGCGTTTGTTAGCAACCAGGAAATGACACCAGTAATGACAAACAGATGAGAATGCTGCGTGGGGTCTGGGTGCCGTGTTGGCGGGACGTTGAGGGGCTCGCTGCTCCGCCCTTTGAGGCTCGAGGAGCGGACAGTGTGAGCTGTATTACTGGTGTGGTTTCCTGGTAGCTGCGTGGGGTCTGCGGGCCTCGCCGTGTCCCGCTGTCTCAGGCTGAGAAAAATAAGGCTGGCTGAGTGTGTGTGTGTGTGTGAGGAGTTCCGCGGATTGGTCCATTTGGACCCCATTTGGATCGTCGTTACGTCACTTGGTTCCCGGAAGAAAAAAATTAAATGTCCAACGAGGCGTTCTGGGGCAGCATAGACAGGTCTTCTCTGTGTTAGAGTTTTACTCCCTACAGGGTGTACTTTGAGGGTTTGTGACTCTGCAGACCGTTTACATGCAGAAAAACCTTCATAACACAAGGGGACGGGTAATAACCGGAAAAGCATGACATGGGCCCTTTAACATGAGTATTATCATGCCCTCAAATTCAAACTGGTAAGTACATTTGCAACCTTTCGTGAAAAAATTATAAATATGTGAGTTTTTTTGTTGGAAAATGGTAGGAAACGTTTTGAAAAAGGTCAAAAAAGTGACTTCACATAACAACAAATCAACGAAGTGACAAACTTCATGGCAGCCATCAGGAAGCATAAAGTGAAGCTTGTGCAATCTACATTATATAATCATGAAGTTAACCCTGTTCACTGTCGATGAATATGTTACTGCAAAATGAAACAGATTTAATCCGGACTAAAATTAGACGACCTTTATGAAAGCAGATGAACTTCAGATACTTTATATCCTCCCTCTTAACCGCTGAGTCACTGAGAAGCTCCATGGAGATCGAGCTGAACAACACAACACCCAAAGACCTGGCTCTCTCTGCTGCAGGCGGCATGTCAGAATGTGGGTCACTCACACACACACACACACACACACACACACACATACACACACACACACACATACACACATACACACACACTGTATAGCTTGGCTAACAGTGTGACCTGCTGAGCACCACTCCAAAATACATTTGTCACTACTGTAAGGAGTGACTCTCAGTCAACTCTCTGCTCCATAGCTTCTCTTGTTAACTGGACTTAAATATCTCCTATTGTACTATTTTTAGGCATATATTATAGGTCTCAGATATATACAAATATATAAACAACATGTCTATGATGTGTTTTGCTCAAAATACCAAACAGTTCACCCATTCTAGCCGTGACCTCATATCCCTCTATTTCAGCCCTGAGAAACGCTGATTCTGGGTCCTTAGCTTTAAAAAACAAAATGCCTGCTCAGAATTCTACCGGTAGATTCTCAGCTAAATGCTGCCGTTATCAAACGCCATATCATGTTCAAAACACGTCTCATTGTTTCTGACAGCAACGTTTCTGATAGGGCCGCGGGTCCAGATTTCCGATATTACGTCACATCGGCAGCAAATCTGGATCAGCTCCGTTGTTCCCCCGTTTTTAGAGATTTGGGTACGGAGGAAAAGAGAGAGGGTTTTATTTTCTGACACGTTGTGAGTCTCCTGACACACCGGGGACACATGTTGATGTAGAAAAGACATCAAAAAGTGCATTTTGCATGATAGGAGACTTTTAAAACCACACTGTACATTTTAGTTATATTCAATTTAAGATTTAATAATCAATTCCTTACACACTTAATGTTTACATAATACTCTGCTTTATATTTTGTTACTGTACATTTGTATTTCCACATAATGCTATTTTATTTCTATTTGAGATGTTTACATTTTGAGTTGTTTATTTCTACTCTTTTCCTTCCTACTTACGTTCAATGCCTTGTCCTTTATGCTGCTGCAACGTAAACATTTCCCAAATTGGGATCAATAAAGTACTTCTTATCTTATCTTATCTGAGTGTGATGCTCAGATACACAGATCCATGACTTCTGTGTGAGAGCAGGGTTCAGTATGCAGGTGTGCAGAGTGTCAGAACACCTGGCTGGGGTCTTGCTGTCAGATGTAATCAAACTCTGGCCTAAATGGCCCAATTCCAAACCAACCCCTACATCCTCCCCCTACCCACCTTCACACTGTTAGCGCGTCCATGTTGAGGGTTTGCTACATTAAGTTTCACATGTCTGCACACATGTAGTTTTTCATATATTGTTTTAATGACATCCTTTTATCTACTGACTCTGGGGACTGCGTTGTGCTTCTACTTATTGATCTAACTGCTGCTTTCGATACAGTCGACCATGACATCCTGATCTCTCGCTTGGAGCAGTGGGTGGGCATTGAGGGAAAGCCCTGGAATGGTTCAGGTCATATCTGAAGGACAGAACTTTCTCTGTCAGCCTTGGTGACTCCGAGTCATCCTCTGCTCCACTCCTGTATGGGGTCCCACAGGGCTCAGTATTAGGCCCCCTGCTATTCTCCCTCTATTTGCTCCCTCTTGGGTCCATATTTAGAAAGCACGGCATCGCATTCCACTGCTATGCTGATGATAGCCAGATTTATGTCCCACTAAAAAAGAAGGAGGGTTACTCAATTAGCCCACTGCTAAAGTGTCTAGAGGACATAAAGGCCTGCGTGCAACTTCCTAAAACTGAATGAAGGAAAAACAGAAGTGATGGTTTTTGGTAGCACCACTGGCACCACTTCTGTAGACCTGGGTTCCCTGGCTCAGTAACAAGCCCACCATTACGAACCTTGGCATTAAAATGGACCGTGAACTAAAACTTGAGAGTCAGATTAAATCTGTGGTAAAAACTTTTATCACCTGAGGCAGCTAGCCAAAGTAAAACCTTTTCTCTCCAGACAGCAGTTTGAGACAGTAATCCACGCCTTTGTCACCACTCGGCTGGATTACTGTAACTCTCTCTACATGGGGGTCAGTGGGTCCTCCCTCGTCTGCAGCGGGTGCAAAATGCAGCAGCAAGGCTTTTAACTGGCACACGGAAACATGACCACATTTCCCCCATTTTGGCTTCGCTCCACTGGCTGCCAATACATTTTAGGATTCATTTCAAAATCCTTTTGTTTACTTTTAAATCCCTAAATGGCATGACCCCACCATATCTTTCTGAGCTGCTACACCCTTACACGCCCAACCGCCCTCTCAGGTCAGCTGATCAACTGCTCCTGAATGTGCCCAGAACCAAGTCAAAGCTCAGAGGGGGCCGTTGCTTCTCTGTAGCAGCTCCCACACTGTGGAACGATCTGCCCCTGCACATCAGACAGGCTCCACACTGTGGAACGATCTGCCCCTGCACATCAGACAGGCTCCACACTGTGGAACGATCTGCCCCTGCACATCAGACAGGTCCCCACACTGTGGAACGATCTGCCCCTGCACATCAGACAGGCCCCACACTGTGGAACGATCTGCCCCTGCACATCAGACAGGTCCCACACTGTGGAACGATCTGCCCCTGCACATCAGACAGGCCCCACACTGTGGAACGATCTGCCCCTGCACATCAGACAGGTCCCCACACTGTGGAACGATCTGCCCCTGCACATCAGACAGGTCCCCACACTGTGGAACGATCTGCCCCTGCACATCAGACAGGCTCCCACACTGTGGAACGATCTGCCCCTGCACATCAGACAGGCTCCACACTGTGGAACGATCTGCCCCTGCACATCAGACAGGCCTCCACACTGTGGAACGATCTGCCCCTGCACATCAGACAGGCCTCCACACTGTGGAACGATCTGCCCCTGCACATCAGACAGGTCCCCACACTGTGGAACGATCTGCCCCTGCACATCAGACAGGTCCCCACACTGTGGAACGATCTGCCCCTGCACATCAGACAGGTCCCCACACTGTGGAACGCCACTAAAGATTCTTTATTATAGTTATTATTCATAATTTTTCATCCGAGAGATGCTGATTGATCTACGTCATGTATATGAAGTCAGTTCATGTTTCTGCCAAAGAGTCCGTCCTGAACCCTCCACCTTCAATAAGTAATATTAGACTACAGACCAAGTTCACTCTGTCTGAGGGTGAATGGGTTGGTTTGGAATTGGTCCTGAGTGTCAAAGAGTGCAGTCTTCAGGTCAGCAGCACTCAGGCCAGCTTACATAATTCATCATAAACCTGTGCTACGTTCAGAAGAGAGAATTTTCTATTTTTGGGGACAGATGGCAGTCAGAACAGGTATCTACTCTCTGCCAAATTTCTGTTACTGATTTCCAAAATGTATGTGATAAAATGTCTCTTTGTAGAATCATGAATGCTGCCTATGCACTTTTTATACCTCCTTGATTTGAGTTGCAAACCGTTGCTTAATCTCATGTCATATCTATAATCTTTGGTCCCATCTGCCTGCAAAATCACATGTTTTCTCAAGTTGTTCTTACTCTAATAGCTTCTGTATTAAATCAAATGCAACTATAATGACATATTTGTTCATCTCATCTACCTGTATCTCTTACTGATCCTTATCCTGCCTTCTGTTAAGCCCCAAAGACCCAGCCGGCGGGGCTTTTTGTTTTTCACGACACTGTGTCTCAGGGCTTCTTAATATTTAAAAAACTATGAATGTGTCATACCATCCTAACGGGAAGAAACTCAGCTAACTGATGATACGAACCATTTTTACTGAAACAAAACACAAGTCTCACTAGAAGGGTCTAAATGAGCCCTGAGCGAAAACATGCTAATGCATTCAGCACAGAACTCTAGGTATAAATCGATCTATATACTTATCGGATCTGCACAAACAAGCTTAGCGAACAAGCTGAGATTCCGCAGATTATAGAAATATAAGGATCATCACTGAGCGATCAGAACTCGCGACAAGGGAAGCAAATACAGACGACATAGCTTTAGGTAGTAAAACACGGAGATATGCTCACCTTTTGCTAATGGCATTAAAACTAAAAAACGCGGCTGAAGGTTAATCTATAGGTTCATCCAATGTGTCTGTCCCTTTGAACAAATGATTGATAATCCATAATTCTATTTTTATGTCAAAGACGGAGTTTTCCTATTAGCTGCTAATGATAGCTTCCAGAGTGTATGACAGCTTCCTGTTTTCGCTACGCGTCACTCTCACTCCTTATTTGGTAACGTGTGTGTGTATGTGGAACTTCCCCTCGATTCTATTGGCTCTAACGGTTAAAAAGAGATGTCAATCATCAAAATCGACCAAGGGGGGCCAGAGATAGGTCAAATCCACCCAAATGACCCCAGAAGTGGGTTCTTTTTCTAAATCTCTCTAAAAAGGTCAAATTTCACTTGTTTTGCATCATCTTGATACAGGGTACTTATTATATGTTATAGTTTGGATTCCTAAAGCTTTTAGTCTACTATCCCATCATTCAAGGGTGGTTTTCACTAGAAGTAATGTTTTTTTTTTTTGGACGGACACTATAATTTACATTGTTTTACTGTGTTCAATCTGAATTTACTTTAAAATAAAAAAAGCTATATTGATTCTGAATCTTCTACATCCAGCTCACAGGTTTATCATTGCAACGTAAGAAAAAAGTGTTGGTTTATTGCTTTATGTGAGGTTTCTGTTTTCCGAAGCAGGGATTAAAACTAAACTTAAGAGAATCCCCGTCTGAGAGTGGTTCATATTGGTAGATGTTGACCGTGCATCTGTCCTTGTGCTTCCCTGAAGACTTCACTGAGACTTCATCACATCGTTCTCAATTATGATATCAGGAGGAGTGTGTTTCATCTCACACACTCCTCAGAAACACTCCGCCGGAGATCAAGAACGGCCTCAAGAGGAAGGAGAGTAGTTCACACAGAAAACACCACTATATCATAGACATGTTGCATGTACTGTAGGCGTACTGTAAGTAAAGAAAATCATGCAAAACAAAGCACACACACACTCGATTTCGTCTTCAAAGCGATGTCACGTCGCTACAAAACAGCGTGAAAATGTCACAGATGTCTTTCAGATGCTTCAATAATTTCACAATCAGCTTTTATATGCTAATACACACACACACACACACACACACACACACACACACACTCAGCACTCACAGAGGAACCTTCTGATTGAATTAACACCAAGTCTGTCGTTCACATCTGAAGTCATTTGTAAGAAGATATTCAGTTTGGTCAGACTGCAGGAAACTAATGAGACCCTGTGTGGTGTTGTGTGTGTGTGTGTGTGTGCGTGCGTGCGTGCGTGCGTGCGTGCGTGCGTGCGTGCGTGCGTGCGTGCGTGCGTGCGTGCGTGCGTGCGTGCGTGCATGGTAGAAAGTTGAAATTGACAAGCCCATGTACAAAATATTTAGAATCACACATCTCTATAATAGGCCTCCACACTTGATCTTTCAATATCAAACATTTTCTCGCACCCCGGTCACGTAGAGCGAAGACATGAGCTGTCAATCACAGACTCCATACATCCAGCAGGGTTTCTAATTGCCTGAAATCAATCTGAAGCAAGTGGACTCAGACTTCAGCTCCAATCTGAGCTCACCCGAATCACCGCAGACATCAAGGGCTTCAGAGCGAACGCCTCCAAACCGGCTGAGACAGATTCTCCTCGTCTGAAACCATTCGATCTAATAACCTTCAGCTCCTGCGTGTTTTACCTTGGAGATCAAATACTCTGCGCTCCTTCTCCCCCTGGAGTATTTAAATTAAGCGGCTTCAAAGACGACCGAGACCCGCTGCTGCGATACAAAGACTTGCAGAGATGGCAAAAGTACATCCTTTACTCAAGTAGAAGTACAGATACTCGTGTTTAAAAATACCCTGGTAAAAGTAGAAGTACTGACTAAACTATACACATCATTTACTAATTGTTCTTGTATTGACAATATAATAACCCTTCATTTTATGTTATGAAATGCTGGATCAAACTATCGATGTATGTTTTTTTACACTGTTGGTTAATCTGTGCTAAAGCTAAAGCCCCCTAAGACAAATGTGTTTTATTATACATTATTATTATTTAGTACATTTTTGTTCGATTTGATTTGTCATATATAAATAGAAAAGTACTGCTGTGTGTAGCTTGAAATCTTCACATCTGTCTCACCAGAGATGTTAAAAGTACACACATCCTTTACTCAAGTAGAAGTACAGATACTCGTGTTTAAAAATACTCTGGTAAAAGTAGAAGTACTGACTAAACTTCTTTACTCAAGTCAAAAGTAAAGAGGCTTTGAAATGTCCTTCAGTAAAAAGTACCCATAACTAGCAGCTGTTTTAAAGAGTACCTGACCTCCCTTTATATTAATAGAACAATAATGTCATTGTTAGCTAATGAATGTTTCCATGCTGAACAACGGCAACATGACAACGTTTTCATTGGTCCCTCTTCTTTAGAGAAGACCAGGAAATGATGGATACACGGATCGTGTTCAAATCAATAGGCACGCAATGACTCTAAATAATAATGATCACGCCACCAAACACACATTCAGACTAAAGGAACCAGCCTGTTTGGAACATGGAAGAAGTAGAAAGTACAGGTATTTGGGTTCAACATGTAAGAAGTAGAAAGTTCAGGTATTTGGGTTCAACATGGAAGAAGTCAAAGTAAAAAGTGGTCAGAAAAATAAGTAGTGGAGTAAAGTACTGATACCAGAAACATGTACTTAAGTACAGTAACAAAGTATTTGTACTCCACTACATCCCACTATGAAGACTTGTTAAAGTCATCTTCTTCAAAGTGGTGTAGCTTCTGCAAAAGGACTTCGAGCATTGGAGGTTTTTCTCGTATGAGGTTTCGTTCACGGTCGGCATGTGCTCTGTTTCTCTGCTGCCGGACATTTGGCAACTTGAACTCTGTTGGAAGCAAAGAGAAACTCATGCTGCGTCCACATGTACAGATACAAGAATCTCCAGCTGCTAATGAGGCTGTAGGTGTGTGTGTGTGTGTGTGTGTGTGTGTGTGTGTGTGTGTGTGTGGTGTGTGTGGTGTGTGTGTGTGTGGTGTGTGTGTGTGTGTGTGTGTGTGTGTGTGTGTGTGTGTGTGTGTATGTTTTCCGGTGAGCTGCTGTGCTACACAGGAGAAAGTTTGTTTCCAAAGAACTGAAAAGGTATTTTTTTCAGCTGTTTTAAAAGGATGAACATGTTTACTTTAAAGAGTGCTCTCCTGCTGATGTTCAGGTGTATATCAGTATGTAGTGTCTCTACTTTAAAGAGTCCTCTCCTGCTGATGTTCAGGTGTATATCAGTAGTTAGTGTCTCTACTTTAAAGAGTCCTCTCCTGCTGATGTTCAGGTGTATATCAGTATGTAGTGTCTCTACTTTAAAGAGTCCTCTCCTGCTGATGTTCAGGTGTATATCAGTATGTAGTGTCTCTACTTTAAAGAGTCCTCTCCTGCTGATGTTCAGGTGTATATCAGTATGTAGTGTCTCTACTTTAAAGAGTCCTATCCTGCTGATGTTCAGGTGTATATCAGTATGTAGTGTCTCTACTTTAAAGAGTCCTCTCCTGCTGATGTTCAGGTGTATATCAGTATGTAGTTCTCTACTTTAAAGAGTCCTCTCCTGCTGATGTTCAGGTGTATATCAGTATGTAGTGTCTCTACTTTAAAGAGTCCTCTCCTGCTGATGTTCAGGTGTATATCAGTATGTAGTGTCTCTACTTTAAAGAGTCCTCTCCTGCTGATGTTCAGGTGTATATCAGTATGTAGTGTCTCTACTTTAAAGAGTCCTATCCTGCTGATGTTCAGGTGTATATCAGTATGTTGTCTCTACTTTAAAGAGTCCTTTCCTGCTGATGTTCAGGTTTATATCAGTATGTAGTGTCTCTACTTTAAAGAGTCCTCCTGCTGATGTTCAGGTGTATATCAGTATGTAGTGTCTCTACTTTAAAGAGTCCCCTCCTGCTGATGTTCAGGTGTATATCAGTATGTAGTGTCTCTACTTTAAAGAGTCCTCTCCTGCTGATGTTCAGGTGTATATCAGTATGTAGTGTCTCTACTTTAAAGAGTCCTCTCCTGCTGATGTTCAGGTGTATATCAGTATGTAGTGTCTCTACTTTAAAGAAGTCCTCTCCTGCTGGTGTTCAGGTGTATATCAGTATGTAGTGTCTCTCCTTTAAAGAGTCCTCTCCTGCTGATGTTCAGGTGTATATCAGTATGTAGTGTCTCTCCTTTAAAGAGTCCTCTCCTGCTGATGTTCAGGTGTATATCAGTATGTAGTGTCTCTACTTTAAAGAGTCCTCTCTTGCTGATTGTCATGCGGATCCTAATTCTGCGCTGGAAGAATAATAATGTACACTCTTGTCAAATAAAGGCTTATTGGTGAGGATGTTTAGCTTCTCGTAGCGACACAGAACGATTAAACAAAAGGCAGACGCACACAAATGGCTCTGCATTGCTCGATTCTCAACATGAAGTGCTTCAAAGGATATGGAGTAGATATTTAGCTCAGCAGTGATTGTGTTATTAGTTTAAGGGCTGAAGCTCAGACTGGTTCAGATCCTGGAGAAACTGGAGGGAAATGATCAAGGAGGAGCTGGTGGTGTTCCTGTTTCTTCTTCTGTGGTTGTTTACAAAGCTGCAAACCAATAACAATCATTCTCTTCTGCTTGAAACCATATTTTAACGAAGTCTTAATTCCATTTCTTTTATGGTGGAAAGCTTACAGTATTTGTGGAAAGGCAGGTTCAGAATGTGTGAATGCAACCCTACACACAAAAATAACCTTTCCCCAAAATCCACTTATATGTAAGAACATTGAATTTGCTTTATAATTTACGTTTCTTAACCTAAGGAATATATAACATACACTTTCACTCTGCAACAGCAGGTCAAACCACGGCAGCAAAACACCGAATCACATTTATAAAAGTCATTCTGATTTCTCTAATCACATATTTAAAAGACGTGAATGTGTACCTAACACCACTTTGTGAAAAGCATGTTTTAAAATGTTAAACAAAGCTTGAAGAACACACTTGCAGAAACCTCACCAGTTTTAAAAGCTGTGAACACACACACACACACACACACACACACACACACCAGGGTCTCAACACCTTTTACATGTATACTTTCTTTATCTAGACAGCCAGCACTCAGCAGGTTTCTTACCTTTTCACACCCGTAGACAGTCTCATACAAGATCAATATTTAACCTGGAAGATATTCCAAATTGAAGAATCTGAATCCTTGAAGTCCAATTATCTTTCTGAAATAATTACGTGCTAAAAATAATTTAAGTTAAAGTTTGTCTGCAGCTAAAACAGCGAGCGAGTGGTCGTTCTGTCCAACGCTGCAAACACACACTGCTGCTCACATGTGGGATATGGTGACAGATGGGTGAGTGTGTGTGTGTGTGTGTGTGTGTGTGTGTGCTGTGTGTGTGTGTGTGTGTGTGTGTGTGTGTGTGTGTGTGTGTGTGTGTGTGTGTGTGTGTGTGTGTTGACTTGCCTCTTGCTTGGTTTTGGGGAGAGGAGAGGAGAGGAGGGGTGACAACAGTTGAGGTTATTTTAGGAACTTCACCCAACCCCCTTTAACATACATACACACACACACACACACACACACACACACTATGGCTGTAGATTCTGGGTGTCAACTATGCCACTTAAATAACACACACACACACTTATACTGTGACATAGTTTCCTTCACACATTTAAAACACACAAGTATTTGACACACACACGTTTCTAAAGATGCACACCCGTGACTTGCAATTCACAGCCTCTTTAAGACCTGCACCACTTATGGTAATCTGTTAAAATGTTGGTAATATGAGCACCAGATTTACATTTTAAAACTTTTCAACTCGATGCAAATCCATTCTGATCTGTTTTGCACAAAGGAAATACATTTTTTGAAAGAGATGTATTAATATAAAAGATAATAAACTTGTAAACGCACACATGTTGTACTGTGAACTCCTGAGGAAGCTCATGGACATCTCATGACCCCTTAACTTTGCTCTAACCCACTTTCTCTGTCACACACACTCCTCTCAATCAAACACACACACACACACACACACACGCAAATTATTCGTCTGCAGTGCAACAGCTGCCAATTATGAGGAGGGGGGAGAGACAGTGAGAATTGAAGGTTAAGGCTTTTTCCTGGATTGAAATGTTTTCCATCTAGGAAAGAGTCGGCTTGCCTGACATTGAAACATTACAAACAATTTCAATTTCTGTCCTTGTACTGAAATGATGGGATCAAGAGATACACAATTAAGGTTTTACCTCAAGTTCAAGCTACATATTTGCTTCAATTTCCTACTAAAATATCAAACACTCTACACTTCATTACCCCACTTCCTGCTGAGTGGTTTGTCTCTGAAGACAGTGCTGATGTTGTCTGTCAATGCGTTGAAAAGCTGAACTTATTAGCCCTGTCTTCCTACTTTCCTCTCCTCTTTCTCCTCCTTTCCTTGCCCCCTCTCCTCTCCTCAACATGAATATCTGTCCCAGAGAAGTTCCCAGAATTCCTGGCGTAGCAACGACGGTGACATCAGAGGACGGAAATATCCCGACAGCTGGGAGCTGCGGCTGCTTCTGGACTGTTTAAATAAAGCTCTGTGGGTTTGAATCAGGGACACACACACACACACACATCATGTCTACTAGACTGAAAGTTCTCTCTGCAAAGAGTTATATTCAGGAGATTTCTTTAAAGCTGCAAGATGATGTGCATTATTATAACACACACTGATTTCTATTGTATACCTTTTGAGGGCGATTTGAAGCATTCACATGCTTAAAACCTGGAGATTTGTTGCCGTACTTAGAGTTAAAAAAAAATATCATGATATCTCGTTAAATTACTTTATAGCGCCCCCTACACATGAGCTAAAGAGCAGCCTCTTGTCGAGTGGATTCACTTATAAGTCTGACATTCGGTAGGCATGATGGGATGCATAAAAAGAAATCCCATTTTGATAGAAAATACTATTAATTGTGCAGGCTTAGTCTTCTTTTCTCCTTCCCTTTCTGTCTTCTGTACCAGACAAAAATACCCCAAAAACTAAAGAGGGTGAAAGGCAAAAACTGTACCGTCATTCAGTGTGTGTGTGTGTGTGTGTGTGTGTGTGTGTGTGTGTGTGTGTGTGTGTGTGTTAGCCCCCTCCCTTTCATAGCAGGACATTCTCCATGCAGCTGTTACACACCGCCTGCAGCCGGATACCAAGAATGGCTGAGAGGCCTGCTATATGAACACACACACACACACACACACACACACACACACACACACACACACACACACACAGGGTGGTTGCATCACTGTAATCATGTGCAACAGTCCCTCCGTGGCAAGGTCAGGTTATAGAAGAATGGCCTGCAGGCAAACGCATTATAAATATGACAGAGAGAAGGGGAGGGGGGGGGAGAAAAGAGAGAGGATAGAAGAAGGAGAGAGGATAGAAGAAGGAGAGAGGACAAAAGAAGGAGAGAGGACAAAAGAAGGAGAGAGGATAAAAGAAGGAGAGAGGATAGAAGAAGGAGATAGGATAAAAGAAGGAGAGAGGATAAAAGAAGGAGAGATGATAGAAGAAGGAGAGATGATAAAAGAAGGAGAGAGGACAGAAGAAGGAGAGAGGATAGAAGAAGGAGAGAGGACAAAAGAAGGAGAGAGGATAGAAGAAGGAGAGATGATAAAAGAAGGAGAGAGGACAGAAGAAGGAGAGATGATAGAAGGAGAGAGGACAAAAGAAGGAGAGAGGATAAAAGAAGGAGAGAGGATAGAAGAAGGAGAGAGGATAGAAGAAGGAGAGATAAAGAAGGAGAGAGGACAAAAGAAGGAGAGAGGACAAAAGAAGGAGAGAGGATAGAAGAAGGAGAGAGGATAGAAGAAGGAGAGAGGATAGAAGAAGGAGAGGACAAAAGAAGGAGAGAGGACAGAAGAAGGAGAGAGGATAGAAGAAGGAGAGGACAAAAGAAGGAGAGAGGACAAAAGAAGGAGAGAGGACAAAAGAAGGAGAGAGGATAGAAGAAGGAGAGATGATAGAAGGAGAGAGGACAAAAGAAGGAGAGAGGATAAAAGAAGGAGAGAGGATAGAAGAAGGAGAGAGGATAGAAGAAGGAGAGAGGATAAAAGAGGAGAGAGGACAAAAGAAGGAGAGAGGACAAAAGAAGGAGAGAGGACCAAGAAGGAGAGAGGATAGAAGAAGAGAGGATGAAGAAGGAGAGAGGATAGAAGAAGGAGAGGACAAAAGAAGGAGAAGGACAGAAGAAGGAGAGAGGATAGAAGAAGGAGAGAGGATAGAATAAGGAGATAGGATAGAGAGAGAGTAGAAGAAGGAGAGAGGACAGAAGAAGGAGAGGATAGAACAAGGAGAGAGGATAGAAGAAGGAGAGAGGATAGAAGAGGAGAGAGGATAAAGAAGGAGAGAGGATAGAAGAAGGAGAGAGGTAGAACAGGAGAGGATAGAACAGGAGAGAGGACGAAGAAGGAGAGAGGATAGAACAAGGAGAGAGGACAGAAGAGGAGAGAGAACGTTTCAAACAGCGTCTGGAGATCTGTCTGCTCTCATCTCTCGTTCTGTCTCCTAAACAGACGCCTCGCCGAACGCCACGCCGCAATTAGGACAAATAAAGCTCGTCTCCCTGTCCCTGAATTTAGATAAAGCTCATTATCTAAAACACACGATACTAAAGAGCTTTGGTTACAAAAACACAAGTCTCAGGCATTTAACAACAACAACAAAATCTTTATTAACACTTTCTATGACTTTCAATTTCCTCCTAAAATATCAAACACTCTTCACTTCACTACCACTTCCTGCTGAGTGGTTTTGTCTCTGAAGACAGTGCTGATGTTTGTCCATTGAAAAGCTGAACTTATTAGCGCTCTCTTCCTACTTTCCTTTCCTCTTTCTCCTCCTTTCCTTGCCCCCCTCCTCTCCCTCAACATGATATCTGTCCCAGAGAAGTTCCCAGAATTCCTGGCGTAGCAACGACGGTGACATCATAGAGGGGGGGGGGGGGAAAGAGAGAGGAGAAAAGAAGAGATCTGTCTGCTCTCACACACAAAAACTCTACATCTTGCCCAGTATATGTGTCTGATATCTAGTCAGAATATGTCTCTCCACCTGATGTAAGACATGATAACTTCAGGAGTAACATTGCAGTGAGATATAGGCTCTTGTTTTTAGACAATGCATCATCTTGTTCAGTCAAAACATCTTACTTTGAGTTGTATCTCAGATGAAACACATATTTATTTACATATTTATTAGAAAATCACCAACTAAGATCAGAACACATTACACTTTTGAGGCTCATTTTGTAGCACAACATTTCCTGATTCTGGTCAAATATAGTTCAAAATGAGTTCTCCTGATAATTACAAGATCTGATTTATCTAAATACCCCGTCTTATTTCAAGGAATCTTACCAAGCTAATGTTCACCTGTTCTATTGGCAGATTTTTGTACTTATTTCAAGAGAAAACACCTTATTTTCATTATAGTTTAAAGGGGACCTATCATGCAAAATGCACTTTTGTACGTCTTCTATACATGAATATGTGTCCCCGGTGTGTCAGGGAACTCACCAAGTGTCAGAAAACACAACCCTCTCTCTTTTCCTCCGTGCCCAAATCTCTAAAAACGGGGCTGCAACGGAGCTGATCCAGACTGATACAGATTTGAAATTGTTCTGACAGAAACGGGGAGCTCCGCCTGTATGGGCAACTCTCTACCTATCAGGAGGAGACAGCCACGGCCATTGCCGCTCGAAAGCGCTGGAGACGCTGTAGTACATATGCCAGGCCTGTAGGTGGCGCTGTAGTACATATGCCAGGCCTGTAGGTGGCGCTGTAGTCTGCCACAAAAGCAGCGAAGAAGACTTCTCAGAATCAGCCCTTGCAAAAACAGGGCTGGAAAAGAGCAAATAGAGCGAAATGAGGCGTGGCTAAAATGCATCATCTGTTTGGGATTTTGAAAAAGAAACTTCACAGACATGTTTTATATAGGTATGGCCCTACAATATATTATTCAAATATAGCATGATAGGTCCACTTTAACTTGTTGCCTCGCCGAACGCCACGCACGCAATTAAGACAAATAAAGCTCGTCTCCCTGTCCCTGAATTTAAATAAAACTGATTATCTAAAACACACGATACTAAAGAGCTTTGTGACAAAACACAATCACTGAAGGGCTTTGTCTTTAATAACAAATAAGTAACACTCTATGACACATGTGGGTATAATTCATTGTAAATGTACTTATCATTTGTAATAATCTGCTTATAGTGCACAATAATTATAGTTTTAAAACGTATAAATATTCATAACGAAATAAACTGGTCTCAGGAATTTTAACGACAAAACAAAAAGCTTTAGGTACACTTTGTATGACTCCAATGGGTATAATTCATTGTAGACATAGTTCAAATGTGTAGTACTCGCTGGGGTGAGGAAACAGTTAGCTTAGCATAAAGACCTGAAACAGCAAACCTGGCTCTCTGAAGTTTTAAAATACATCTCTAAAGCTGTGATTAACACGCAGCGTCTGGTTTGATTGATCCTGATTTAAAGAGGAGTTATGAGCTGAACGTCTGAACAGCTGATCACATGTTGCCAGGTTGGTAACAA
>CM062275.1:32847170-32907170 GCA_031216635.1 Dissostichus eleginoides
TTCATTACAGTGCTGCAGCATAAATAAGATATAAGACATTTGTATGTAAATGCAGAGGTGGTAGAAGTATTCATATCGTGTACTTGAGTAAAAGTAGAAGTACTCAGATCTTGTACTTCATTAAAAATAGAAGTAGTCAGAGCTTGTACTCGACTAAAAGTAGAAGTACTCAGATATTGTACTTGAGTAAAAGGAGAAGTACTCAGATCTTGTACTTGAGTTAAAGTAGAAGTACTCAGATCTTGTACTTGAGTAAAAGGAGAAGTACTCAGATCTTGTACTTGAGTAAAAGTAGAAGTACTCAGATCATGTACTTGAGTAAAAGTAGAAGTACTCAGATCATGTACTTGAGTAAAAGTAGAAGTACTCAGATCATGTACTTGAGTAAAAGCAGAAGTACTCAGATCATGTACTTGAGTAAAAGTAGAAGTACTCAGATCATGTACTTGAGTAAAAGTAGAAGTACTCAGATCTTGTACTTGAGTAAAAGCAGAAGTACTCAGATCTTGTACTTGAGTAAAAGCAGAAGTACTCAGATCTTGTACTTGAGTAAATCTAGTTACTTCACTTCAAAAGGGGCCGGTCATTACATGAGCTCATAAAGTAAATGTTAAATAACATTTTAAACGAATCAGGGACACTAATTAGTCCCTGTGGTTTCAGAAAACTGTCAAAACAAGTCCTGAAAGTCATCAATATAACAGGATGTTGTGCTTTTAGTGGGTACTTCTCCTTTAAGAGCTAGACAGGGAACATATTACAAGTCTTCACCGACTCAGTAAATCACACAAAGAAAAACCGCTCTATCCATAATTCAGATTAATCAGATTGTGCATTTTAATTCATTTCAAAGGTTTTATGCACATAAGCTTCAGTGTAGAAATGGCAATGACATTCTTCTGACCTGAGCTCCTCCAACAATGCAACATAAATAATAAAATAGAATAAAACATTATTAAAAATAGCGCATATTCGTTATATAAAGTGTTATGATGGTAAATCAAACGCTGTCTGCTCTCTGGAAGGATGCACACTGAGCTTCATAAATAAATGATCGGTCAGCAGCGTGACTTGTGGAAGAGAGTCATTACATAACACCAAGGCCGTGGAAAGGCATTATGGGTAATTTAGCGCCTGAGGTCAGACAGCTGTATCGACTGATGCTCGGCTGTCTTCATGAATCCAAAACACCAAGCCTGTCTGAAAGCAATATCTACATGGATGGATAACGTTTACACAGCGTCGAGCGGGGAACTCAGTTAATTACCAGCCAGTGTGTGACGATACGATAATACTCTAATGATCAGATCAAGTCTGAAATGCTCCTTGCATCACAGCAGCTCCATGTGTAACATCAACAGACAAACATCAAGACACAATACATGAAAAACAAATAACAAACATGGAACATAACAGCAGGATCAGTGAGAGATGCTCAAAGAGCCTTCAGCGTGGATCTGATCTGGATTCAGCTCTGTGTTCACTGAGAGGATGGACTGGAGCACAAAGGATGCTTCAGTCTGACTTTAGTGAAAAGTGTGTGAGGAAGTTTGTGTGTGTGTGTGTGTGTGTGTGTGTGTGTGTGTGTGTGTGTGAGTGTGTGTGTGTGTGAGTGTGTGTGTACCTTGAGCTGCACCAGGTGGACGTCCACGTGTCTGTTGTCTCGGTCCTGGCTCACAGAGTGTGTGAGCTGTGTGACTCGGTCGCTCGTCGCTCTCAGCCACTTCTCGATCTCCGGCAGGTGGAGGACGACCTTCCAGTCAGCTCCAGTGTGAAGGGGGGGGGGGTTTATTTGACCTGAAAACAGCATATAATGTATGTGAGACACAGAGGTGGGAAGTAGTGGAGTACAAATACTTTGTTACTGTACTTAAGTACATCTTTCTGGTATCAGTCATTGCGTGCCTATTGATTTGAACACGATCCGTGTATCCATCATTTCCTGGTCTTCTCTAAAGAAGAGGGACCAATGAAAACGTTGTCATGTTGCCGTTGTTCAGCATGGAAACATTCATTAGCTAACAATGACATTATTGTTCTATTAATATAAAGGGAGGTCAGGTACTCTTTAAAACAGCTGCTAGTTATGGGTACTTTTTACTTAAGTACATTTCAAAGCCTCTTTACTTTTACTTGAGTAAAGAAGTTTAGTCAGTACTTCTACTTTTACCAGAGTATTTTTAAACACGAGTATCTTTACTTCTACTTGAGTAAAGGATGTGTGTACTTCTACTTGAGTAAAGGATGAGTGTACTTTTGTAATCTCTGTATATACATTACCTTTGGGAGGGGTCCCTTCCGAGGTAAGATCCTCCCCCAGAAAGGCTGCTTTTGCTGGGGCCAAGGCCAGGTGAGGAGCCTCCATCCTCCTCGTTCTGAAGCTCCGCCTCCAGGCTGAGAGAGGTGTCGGGGTCAAAGGTCGGGGTGACGGAGGTGATCATGGGGGACGGAGGCTCCGGGGCCACGGTGCTCATGGTGTCAGAGAGAGAAGAAGAAGAGGGTTTCTAAAGATGGTGGACGAGCCTCATTGGAGAAAACTGGAAAGAGAAAGAGAAAAAGAAGTCAATAAAAATACAGAGGGTCAGAGAGGGAGGAAAGAAAGGAGGAATGTACTGTTAGAGAGGGAATCATAAAACGTATTTCTGATTCAAAGAGGCCCTATTATGTTTTGTGGGGTTTCCCCTTCCCTGTAGTGTGTTATATAGGTTTGTGTGCATGTAAATGGTCTGCAAAGGCTAAAATCCCATAGCCCCCCTGCCTGAAACGCCTCCATTGGACTCCATTATTTACTTCAGGAACTAAGTGGTGGGACATCTCTAATGGCGCTTTTCCACTGCAGGACCTAGCCCGGCTTAGTACGGTATGGTTAGGCCTTGTTAGGCCAGGCTCACTTTATGCTGCGTTTCCATTACAGTTTAGGAACTGGGGTAGTAACTATAGTAACGCAGTGTAGGCGGGGCGATCGGCTGTTCGGCGGGCGGAGCGACGCTGCGTAAAACTGCCGTGACGTCATCTTCAATGCGAACCACAAAACATCAGCCGTTAGCAGTTAGCAGTTAGCAGTTAGCACTCAGAGCTCACAGCTCCTCATATCTGTTCAGAAACTAGACAAAAGTGAAACAAGTACAAACCACAGACTGTCTGTGTCATGGCGAATACAGTCGCTGGTTTATTTCTGTCTGTAGGCCGTTGTTATGAGTGTGGACGGACGGAGCATATACTGCGTTAGCTTAGCCTGATCGATCCAATCTCCATTCAGAAAACAAGCATTTTAAAGGGTTTTCGCCTGCCGTCTTGTCTGCAGACCTATATCAGTATGTTGTTACTTCGGCATCATTTTGAAACGTGTATTACAATTAAATCACGGTAAAATGTGTTCATTTTGTTGTAGCCCCCTTGCCAGCGATTCTCTCTGACCATTCAGCAGTCGAGAGTGTTCACGTCACTAGTTTAGCATATTCAGCCCGGTTGTTGGCCCGGTAAGAACCTCGATTTTGGAGGGCCAGAAAAAAGGTGAAAAACTAACCCTGAGCCGGAACTACCGATATCTTGTTTGTGCAGATCCAATAAGTAATAAGGGTATTTTACCGTGAGTTATGTGCTAAGTGTGTTAGCATTTTTTCGCTCAGGGCTAATTCAGAAGCTTGGTATTACCCTTGTGTTTCGTTTAGCTAAAAATGGTTAATATTGTCTGATAGCTGAGTTTCTTCCCGTTAAGTGAGTATGTTGTTTCTTCCTAGATGTTGCGTTTTGCCCCCGGTACCGGGGGCATGGGGCTTAACTGGTTTCAGACGGAGGGTGAAAAGAGGTGCTGCAGCACAGGCAGTATGAGAAACATAAAGAGCTTTTTGAACATTAAAGCATGGAGACATGTCCCAGTAGAGACACTACATACTGATATACACCTGAACATCAGCAGGAGAGGACTCTTTAAAGTAGAGACACTACATACTGATATACACCTGAACATCAGCAGGAGAGGACTCTTTAAAGTAGAGACACTACATACTGATATACACCTGAACATCAGCAGGAGAGGACTCTTTAAAGTAGAGACACTACATACTGATATACACCTGAACATCAGCAGGAGAGGACTCTTTAAAGTAGAGACACTACATACTGATATACACCTGAACATCAGCAGGAGAGGACTCTTTAAAGTAGAGACACTACATACTGATATACACCTGAACATCAGCAGGAGAGGACTCTTTAAAGTAGAGACACTACATACTGATATACACCTGAACATCAGCAGGAGAGGACTCTTTAAAGTAGAGACACTACATACTGATATACACCTGAACATCAGCAGGAGAGGACTCTTTAAAGTAGAGACACTACATACTGATATACACCTGAACATCAGCAGGAGAGGACTCTTTAAAGTAGAGACACTACATACTGATATACACCTGAACATCAGCAGGAGAGGACTCTTTAAAGTAGAGACACTACATACTGATATACACCTGAACATCAGCAGGAGAGGACTCTTTAAAGTAGAGACACTACATACTGATATACACCTGAACATCAGCAGGAAAGGACTCTTTAAAGTAGAGACACTACATACTGATATACACCTGAACATCAGCAGGAGAAGACTCTTTAAAGTAGAGTCACTAAATACTGATATACACCTGAACACCAGCAGGAGAGGACTCTTTAAAGTAGAGACACTACATACTGATATACACCTGAACATCAGCAGGAGAGGACTCTTTAAAGTTACTCTGAGCAGCAGTTTCTTCAGCTTTGTGTAAAGGTCACAGTGAGATTTATATCAGTGTGTTTGGTCATTTCCAGTCGAACATCAGATATTAGACTGAAAGGTCAGACAGTAATGCAGCTCTGTAATTGGCTCATCACTCACCCCTGCTGACTGCTTATTGGTCAGGAGACTTTGTGGAGTGGAAAGATGTTAACATTTAAGACATTGTCTGCAGTGTTTGTTTATTCCATCCAAACCGAAAAGTTGAAGCTGTCATCAAATCTTAAATAAATACAAAAGTCACACTCAGTTTGTTCTGTGTTCGTTGCTATCTCATTTATGGCATTTAATGGTTTTTTTATTGACACCATGAGCTGCCAAAAGTCTACTGACATGCAGTATTTTATGAGTTGCAGGAACTGATTCTGAAATGTTCAGTCAGCATTGTTTTGAAGCAATAAAATCCACCTTTGTACAAGTAGCTTAACATGCAGTCTGATGTTTGCATTGACTTCATGAATCAATCAAGCCACTCCTCTGTGTTTCAGGAAGTCTGACCTCTTTCAGGGAAATAATCCTTTAATAAAGCACATTGGAAAGAACAATCTAGAACAGCTTTTCAAACTAAATACTGTAGGATCGTTTAAAAAAAAGTTAATTTGACCACTGTTTGATACCTGCTTTTCATATTCAAATGTTCCCTTCTTTCTACATGTGTGTTATTGTAGTGAGGTTTTCCTGAGACCCAGAAAGGAAAAGGTTTCAAATGTCCTTCTAAAAAGTCTTTAGGGTGGTATTAACATAATGACTAACACAAACTAAACAAATATATTTGTATTTGTGTTTTATTGTGTGTCCTCTGTAGAGGACATCGGGTGTTAGTTATGCGAAGCATAGTATACAAACAACATTAACATACAAGTACATTTAGACAACATTAGAGCACAACAACAAATACTGAGCCCTCATGTGAAGTACTCCATCCTTTTGTGAAATGCAGAGATACATCTGACACTCGAGGCACTTGATGTATGTTTTCCCACTGCATCCCTCTGCCATGAACCCTACAGAAACCTACGTGTTAGTTTGGCCCAAAGTGGACTCCATTTGTGTTGTGTAAAATGGGGGAAATAAAAAGTTAGCAAGTCCCCATGTCCTCCTCAGAAGACATTCATAAAAACATTTAGTTTTAGGTCAAATAATGATTACACTGCTCTGAAAACTCACTACACTAACTCCTAAGATGTTCCCTTACTATAATTAATTAAAATATTGAACTCACAACTCTGGTATTACAAAATTACAAACTTACCATTTCTCTTTCTATAAATAGTGCTTTTTTAAATACAATGAAATTATCTTTTTCAAAGCCACCCCCCCACATATGTCATATGTTTGAAAAGCCCAGGACGTCCTCTGTGGAGTACAATTGGACTTAATGCTGTGGCATGTATCACCTCAAAGTAATGGACCAAAACCCAATGTGCTCCACAGAGGACCAAAATGAATGGGTGGGTCTCTGGAGGATATTGAAGTCAGTCATTATCATTGAAGTCTAGCTATTGATTGTATATTGATTTGCCTCTTCCTGCACTGTTTATCATTTGTTATCTGTTATGTTTGTGTATTTTTTGATTGCGCAAAACAACAAAATAGAAAGAAAATTATCAATTAATGTGAAATAAATATGTTTAAAATACCAAGAAGGCTCCATTTGCTGCGGCTAATACAGCAAAACCAAATTTCTTAAAGCCTGCGTCACACTGTCCCGACATGGACACGAATATGGAATTGTGAATTTCGCACGAAGATGGCCCCGAACTTGGTCAACAGCCGAAGCAAGTACGATGCCTACAGAAGGCCACACGATGGCACCCGAACCACACACTCCGTCATGTTGTTTCCATAGCAACAACAACTTCCTGTCAACAGCGTAAACTCGCCTTCAAAATAAAAGCATCTAAATGAAACTGGAAGTTGATCTAAATTACATTTAAGACATACAACTGCAACGAAAGTAACAAAAACAATGTCATATCCTTTTCAGTTTCACAGAACACAAACTGTACTATAATACGATGGCTACATGACGGCATGGCGAGGGCTTCACGTAGTCGGGTTGCCTTCCTAAGACAATCGGGCAGCTTCTTGTTTCCTTCGTATTGTCTTCGTGAGGCGAAAAATGCCCGATGGCACCGATGATCACACGAAATAACGACACGATTTGACAAAATGCCCTCACGATGGCCTTACGAAGGGCACACAAATTCAACACGAAAATGAACCTTCGCACGGTCTTTCGGCAATTTTTTGGCATGCCAAAGATTTTGCCACCGCTCACGAAGTTGCTGCCGGAGCCTGAGAAACTCCACCGGCGGTCATACGATGGCTTAAGATGCCCTCACGAATGGCCCGATGTTGTTATGATCAGAGCGAATTTGAACATTTCCTTTATCGTGTCTCCATCTGGAGTCCGGGACAGTGTGACGCGGGCTTAAAGCTTTTACGTTGCGATTTGGTTTATTTCAGTACCAGGTAAACAAAAGCCTAAATATAGGATGGAATAGAAAAAAGGCGACAAACTAAGATCTTTTTTTCCTACAAACTATCCTTGGTGAGTGTAATGCTGATTTGGTGGAGTAAAATGGGTTTAATAAGCTAGGCTGTAAGTGTTTAAAGATGTTAAACTACTACACTAAAAAAGGTGGATTTCATTGTAAATGTAATAAAAAAAACCCGACTGAACTATCACAGTCAGTTTATACGACTTACCAGAAACACAAACTGTATAAAACTAGCCTTTGGCCCGTTATGGTGTCATTAAAAACAGATAAGATAATAATTATTGCTAAATAATTATATTAAAACATTAAGGCATGACACACCCCTACTTTATAACGGTTAATGTTTCAGGATTTATGGCTCTGTAATGATCTCTTACCAGAAGACAAACAAGGAAACACAATCTTTAATCCTTGGAAAAGGATGCACTAATATGTGAGAGCCACACAAAGAGAGAACAGCTACAGGAGGGAACAGTAGGTCAACTGTTATCGGCTGAATTTAAGACTTTCTGGACACTTTCTGGAGTAAAGCGTGACTGACTGGACTCATTATTGTGAGAAATCGGCTGTTTGCAGAGGAGAGAGAATGGCTTCTCGTCCAGAGGAGGATCTCAAATGTCCAATCTGCCATGACGTCTTCACACACCCTGTCATCCTGTCATGCAGCCACAGTTTCTGCAGAGCCTGCTGGCAGCGATGGTGGACAGAAAGATCAAATCACAAGTGTCCAGTCTGTAATACAACATCTCAACAATACGATCCACCTTGTAACCTCGCACTGAAGAACTTGTGTGAAGCTTTTCCACCTGAGAAATGCTCTGCTGTTCTTTGCAGTTTGCACTCTGAAGAGCTGAAACTCTTCTGTGAGGACCATCGGACACCAGTGTGTGTGATCTGTCTGCATTCAAGCTCCCACAACAACCACAGCTTTAGACCAATCAATGAAGTTGCTCAGGATTACAGAGAGGGACTCCGGACACTCCTGGAGCCCTTAAAGGAAACACTGGATCTGTTCAAGGACATGAAATTACACCTTGATCAGACCAACAAGGACATCGAATACTAGGCTAAAGACGCAGACTCAGATCAATAAGGAGTTCTCCATGCTTCAGGAGTTACTCAAAAAAGAACAGAAAGCAAGAACAGATGCCGTGATGCAGGAGAAGAAGCTGAAGAGTCTGGTCCTGGAAGATTAAGGATCTGAGCAGAGACATAGAAGCTCTTTCAGACAAAGTCAGAGCCACAGAGGAAGTGCTGAAGGCGGAAAATATCTCCTTCCTGCAGAATTACAACACTGCAGCTGACGGAGTCGATGGTTTCCAGCTGAAAGATCCACAGCCGATCAAAGATGGTCTCATAGATACGTCCAAACACCTGGACAACCTGCCCCTCCAGGTGTTGGACAGCATGAAGAAAGCCATCACACATTCAAGATCAGGGCCGCCCCCAGGGCCGCCCCCAGGGTCGCCCCTCCCTACAGGCCGATCACGCAGGCTGCTTGGGGCCTCACCTTGCGGAGGGGGCCTCACCTCACGGACGGGTCCTCATCTTGTTGATGAGCTGCAAATGTGGCGCACCTATACAGCCTATTTTCGCCACTGCGTAGCTCCACTAGCACGCACCCCCGCCACCCCACCCCCATGAGTATTATATACTTGAAGACTAAAGCTGACATGCTAAACATGTAGAGGTTTTATTAGAATCAAGAAAATATCTTTGTAAAGTCAAAAAGGCTTTTCTGTTCGAACCAAAACAAAAGTAGTTAGGAGTTTTAAAGAAGATATAAAATGCTATTTAAGCCACTGGTGGACTTTGATTATCACTTTCTTGTTATAGAAAAGATGATAAAATGACCTACTAGAGCGTACTGCTGTCAAATGTGTTCAAACTGTGTTAATGTTCAAATAAAGAGTATTATAGTAATGCAGTGAAAATGTACGTATTTATGAAATTACTTAAATTAGGGGTGAACATGACGTTTAAATGCTTTGGTTTATGACAGCATACCTGCAGTGCTAACAACATCCCATCAGCGTAAGATGTAATGTTTTCGGTTAATGCTAATAAGCTAATGTTCACATGCTAACACGCTAAGATAAGATGGTAAACGTGGTGTAATTATGGTGATG
This sequence comes from Dissostichus eleginoides, assembly GCA_031216635.1. Lineage (NCBI taxonomy): Eukaryota > Metazoa > Chordata > Actinopteri > Perciformes > Nototheniidae > Dissostichus > Dissostichus eleginoides. The sequence continues at coordinate 32,856,581 of CM062275.1, forward strand.
TTTTGGTTGAGGTTTGAGCATTATGTGTTACTCACTGTGCGCTGTAGGGTGTCGCTGTCACAGGTATTTAAGGTGTGTTTTGTCACAGGATTGGGTGTGTTTGCATTACTGATAGTGTGAATACAGCAAAGCATTGTTTGTTAAGGCAAAATAAATGGATCGTATTATTCCACACCTGAATACAAGCCTACCGATTCATCATTGAACACAACACCACGAACGGTATCTGGAAATACAGTAAAGCGCGTCAGCCAAGTCGGTTAAACCACCACATGGAAGCTTTACTGTTGGGCTAAAGCTCCTACACATGGTACACGTGTTAAACATCAACATGTTAGCACTGTCACTTAGCATGTAGTCATATGGACAAGCCTGACACTGTTAGCATGGCTGTAGACATTGAGAGGGAAGTGCAAAATGCAAAAAGAATTCTTTACTTTATGCAAAATACAAAAACAATACAGAAAAATCCAAAATAAAGAAGACACACATTCACACAGTGCCTCTCCATCTGTCCCGGTGTTTAAAGACATGATTATTCAATAGTTTAAAAGATGGATTGATCCAGTTTGTTCTATATGTGGAGACAGAGGTACAAAACAAACCCTCCCTTTTTTCTGTTTCCCACTTACTCACCCTTTCTCTCTCACGCTGCTATCCTCCCTCTTTCTCTCAGACATGGCTGACACAGCATGGCACTGCACACACACTGTTATGAGTGTGTGTGTGTGTGTGTGTGTGTGTGTGTGTGTGTGTGTGTGTGTGTGTGGTGCCTCCCCTTCATCTCATCGCCGTAGCTTTAAATCCTTTTAAGCAGCGGCCGACGCAGACAAATAAAATGTTTTATTCATACTCTCCTTTCTCTCTGAATAAAATATGCATCCAGCGTTTCAGCCCGTCTGCAGATTTCCGCGTGAACTTTAAAACTAACTAACATAATAAAAAGTGTTTCACGGGAAAAATAAGATAATATATATTATCTAAGTATATAAAAAGTCTCTCTATGATTCATTATGAAGTTTCACAACCTGCCCTCTTAGGTCTTCTGCACCCCGCCTCCCTCCCACCGGAATATTGAGTCTCTCACCATTTTCAAATCCCATCTCTTCACACTGATATATCCCCCCTGATCACATGACACATCTTCTGCTCTTATTGGTTATGCTGTCTTGTTGTTCTGCTGGTGTTTTGTTCTGTTTTGTTTTGTTTATTGTGTATCTTGTACGGCGACCTTGAGAGCCTTGAATGGCGCTTAGATAAATAAAATGTATTATTATTAATAATAAGAATAGAAAAGAGAAATTATTCCCACACCTTCAAAAAAAAAAGTGTTGACTGCATTACGATTTCACCTAGTTGTATCACTGTCTTTCTCTCTCTGTACTATGTACTACACAAACACACTGTCTCAGACACACACACACACACACACACACACACACACACACACACACACTGACCCAGCAGCAGTGTGTTGCAGTGTGTGGTGACTCACTGTGAGGCTCGGTAAACCATGAAAACCATGTCAGTGGATCAGCAGAACAGAAAGCAGTGAGAAACTCAACCTGCTGACCGGAGACAAGAAGGGGAGCCGGTCCAAGATGTTACAACATTTAGAGATCAATCGCACATAAATCAATACATTCACTTTCTTGTTTACCAATGACATTCATCAAGTTCAATCGAATGTGTTCAAAAAGTATTCACGCCTTAAGTGAGTGGCTTTCTTTTCTCACAACCCTTTAAAAAAAACACGCTTCTCTACACACTGATATACACCTGAACATCAGCAGGAGAGGACTCTTTAAAGTAGAGACACTACATACTGATATACACCTGAACATCAGCAGGAGAGGACTCTTTAAAGTAGAGACACTACATACTGATATACACCTGAACATCAGCAGGAGAGGACTCTTTAAAGTAGAGACACTACATACTCATATACAGCTGAACATCAGTAGGAGAGGACTCTTTAAAGTAGAGACACTACATACTGATATACACCTGAACATCAGCAGGAGAGGACTCTTTAAAGTAGAGACACTACATACTGATATACACCTGGACATCAGCAGGAGAGGACTCTTTAAAGTAGAGACACTACATACTGATATACACCTGAACATCAGCAGGAGAGGACTCTTTAAAGTAGAGACACTACATACTGATATACACCTGAACATCAGCAGGAGAGGACTCTTTAAAGTAGAGACACTACATACTGATATACACCTGGACATCAGCAGGAGAGGACTCTTTAAAGTAGACACACTAAATACTGATATACACCTGAACATCAGCAGGAGAGGACTCTTTAAAGTAGAGACACTACATACTGATATACACCTGAACATCAGCAGGAGAGGACTCTTTAAAGTAGAGACACTACATACTGATATACACCTGAACATCAGCAGGAGAGGACTCTTTAAAGTAGAGACACTACATACAGATATACACCTGAACATCAGCAGGAGAGGACTCTTTAAAGTAGAGACACTACATACTGATATACACCTGAACATCAGCAGGAGAGGACTCTTTAAAGTAGAGACACTACATACTGATATACACCTGAACATCAGCAGGAGAGGACTCTTTAAAGTAGAGACACTATATACTGATATATACCTGAACATCAGCAGGAGAGGACTCTTTAAAGTAGAGACACTACATACTGATATACACCTGAACATCAGCAGGAGAGGACTCTTTAAAGTAGAGACACTACATACTGATATACACCTGAACATCAGCAGGAGAGGACTCTTTAAAGTAGAGACACTACATGCTGATATACACCTGAACATCAGCAGGAGAGGACTCTTTAAAGTAGAGACACTACATGCTGATATACACCTGAACATCAGCAGGAGAGGACTCTTTAAAGTAGAGACACTACTTACTGATTCTCTTTGAGAAATAAACTACAAATGTTTCTTCCTCCCCTCAAATACTATACTCAGTGTGAGGAAAAAGCCCTTCCTGTCTGTGAGGCGTGTCAGGATGATGTCAGTGGGATTTAACAGACGTGACATCATCATCATCATCATGACCTCACCAGGCAGACACATGACCAAAGAGAGGAAAGATGGGGGGAAATAAGGAGAAGAGGACAAGAGATGATGATCATAATGACAACATAAAAGTGGTAATGATGATCACGTGACTCAGATCAATACTCCTCATCATCTGTAGCCTTAACGAGCTGTTGTAAGATTATTGATTTCTGAATCACTTTCCTATAACGCTCCACGATCATTACTGTAAATTAACAGTCGTTTTAGGTCACTGTGAGTCACACAATTTAATAAATCATGTCTTAAAACTAATGTATAGATTATGTTTTCCTCGTGTTGCTCCACCCTGCATTACCCCTGTAATAAGTATTCTATGATCAGTCAGGCAAAACTTAAATGTATGTTTTCCTGTAGACGTATTTTACCTCTTTGCATGTTCATCCGACCTCCTGTGCTCTCATTAGAAGACTTAATGGGAGTTTTTATTAACTAAAAACGGTTAATTTGTCCTTTAATTAGTACCAAACTACCAACCCGGTATCACGGCAAGACGTGTGACATGTGACGATTTACCATGCTGGGAGACGTGAAGGCGTGGGAGGCGCTCATGGTCATCATACGGGTAGTAATCGCCCGTTCACAGACATGTTCACGTCTTGCCGTGATATCGGGTTGTTTGCTTGGCACCTCCGGGTATTTCTCCGCTGGTGGGGCCATACCGTGTAACTGTCACGTTTGAAGGGACGAAATGGTGACATCTTCACGTCTCCCAGCAGTGTAAATCGTCACATGTCCACGTCTTGCCGTGATACCGGGTTGCAACCTGCATAGTGTAATTTAAAGTTGCATATGTTGTTTTAGGGAGGGTCTAGGAAAATATTGGGTTGGAAAAAGGCTTGTTTTAAGGCTTACAGTCACTATGTATTGTATTATTGTTTCTATATAAACTGTATTTTATTTGTATTGATCAGTTACGAAGATGGCAGCGACTAAAACAACACAAACGTTTTTGATTTGGTCTGACAGCGGCTTTACTCTATACATTTAAACATCTGATGATAAGGGCTTTCTGGATCTATTGTTTCAATACAAATGTGGATTGATAATAATGAATGACTTTAAATTCTCTCACTGGCAACAGGAGTTGAAAAGGACAGTGGTATAACACTGACTCCCCTTTCCCTCCATACTGATTCAACAGAGCTGTGTGTTCATGACTTAATTAGACTGTAAATAGGTCATTTTGCTGCAGAGACACCGACAGGGACGCATGATGGACACGTGACAGCACAAACATTTACATAGTATTACACCCAGAGTAAATCATTCTGTGTTTTATGTTGTACGTAAATCATTCAACAAACCAATTAAAAAAGGTCCTATTATGATTTGTGGGGGGTTTTCCCTTTCCTGTAGTGTGTTATAGGACTCTTTAAAGTAGAGACACTACAAACCACACTGCAGTCAGCATGTCGTTGTGTCCCTGGGCAAGACACTTCACCCCAAATTGCTCCTGTGGGGATTGTCCACAGTATTGAGTATGTAAGTCGCTTTGGATAAAAGCATCTAACAAGTAACATGTAATGTAATGTAAATACTGATATACACCTGAACATCAGCAGGAGAGGACTCTTTAAAGTAGAGACACTACATACTGATATACACCTGAACATCAGCAGGAGAGGACTCTTTAAAGTAGAGACACTACATACTGATATACACCTGAACATCAGCAGGAGAGGACTCTTTAAAGTAGAGACACTACATACTGATATACACCTGAACATCAGCAGGAGAGGACTCTTTAAAGTAGAGACACTACATACTGATATACACCTGAACATCAGCAGGAGAGGACTCTTTAAAGTAGAGACACTACATACTGATATACATCTGAACATCAGCAGGAGAGGACTCTTTAAAGTAGAGACACTACATACTGATATACACCTGAACATCAGCAGGAGAGGACTCTTTAAAGTAGAGACACTACATACCTTTAAGCGTCTTGTCTGACCTTTTCTCGTAGGGTCCAGTCCCACATTATTTTAAAGCATATAGTCCTTGTGGGCTCAGTTTCAGAGCATGCGTGCGTTACAGAAATCATCTTGCTTTACACCGTCCCTGACATCTAATCCTCGCTGATGATTCAAAGCTCGCCGGCTGTTTGTGAATCAGCAGTCAGACAGGAGACGGTTTACACGGGATCTGAATCATCTCTTTTGTGAGATTAAAGCTCAGATTAAAGCCACACTGAGGGAGTGTTTTATGTAAGACAGCAGCTGTTTTATCAGCTGAAATCACAGAGAGAGACTGAAGCTGAGAAAAAGAGTTTCCTCCACTTCAATCGGGATGCTGCGGGTTCCACAAATGTCCCAGAAATGCAACCATTCATGTGTGATTTTCTTTCTATTTTAAGAGACCTGCCTTTCTGTAATTGCTGATGTTCCCTCTGAGATTTATTTAGGGCAAATGTGTAAATTAATGATAAAAAAGCGCTGGTTCCCGTGTCAGCTGTGATGGCTTAATCTACTGTACATATCAAATGCTGTTGCTAAAAATAACATGATTAAATGTTATATAATCTATAGCCTACTGCAAAAACATTTCCAATTATTTTCTTTATGTATAGAATCACAGGGTGCATTTGTAGTCCTTGCTATCAAACTAGCGAAACAATTATGGGTATTTTATCCTTTAATTTTGTAGGTGTTAATAATAAGTATTATAACAAACAACGGATGCTTTTCTGTAATAAATTAAATTGTTTGTAAATTATATCACGTATCTCGTTCTATCACATCCTCCTGTTCTGATGCTACACAGCTAGCTCTCCCTTTAGCCACACTGATGCTGATGCTACACATCTAACTCTCCAGTTAGCCACACTGATGCTACACATCTAGCTCTCCCGTTAGCCACACTGATGCTACACAGCTAGTTCCCCAGTTAGCCACACTGATGCTACACAGCTAGCTCTCCCGTTAGCCACACTGATGCTACACAGCTAGTTCTCCCGTTAGCCACACCCTTAGCACTTGCCTCACCTGCAGACAAAACTCAGGGTGAACCGAACTCTGAGCCAACCTAATGTTATAAATAATTCACAGCGAACCAAACGCTGTGTGTTACCGTGAAAGTCACAGAGAGAGAGAGAGAGTGTGTGTGTGTGTGTGTGTGTGTGTGTGTGTGTGTGTGTGTGTGTGTGTGTGTTTGTGTACGACTTAAAAATAAACAGTGGAGAGGTCGATGTGGAGAGAGAAAATACAGACATCAGACACACTCCAGCCATGGAGGATAACAGGGTGTGTGTGTGTGTGTGTGTGTGTGTGTGTGTGTGTGTGTGTGTGTGTGTTTGTGTGTGTGTGTGTGTGTGTGTGTGTAGGGGGTCCCAGTGGTCCTCCAGCCCAGCCCCAGTATGAATAATGCATCACAGGGGAGGAATATGTGTCGGAGGATGCTCTGTTTCAGGTCGTTAATCTTTCCCTCTCTGTATCATGTTCCTGGTGCTCAATACAGAGAACAAGCTGAGGTAAAAATATATATATATTAAATAAAACCCAATCACGTGTATGGCCAGGGTGTAAACAGCACCATGAATCCACACGGATGCAAAAGATAAAAGTGTAATTAAAATAAAGGTTTTTCTTGTGTTATTAAAAGGCTGTTAAAGTTAAATGACGTTAGCTATACATTTACAAGATAATCAATTCCACTAGAAATTAGGAAAGGGATTCTAAAATGTAGATTACAAGCGAATAAATAACATTTTCTCTAATAATTATAATTTTTTCTTAATTTAGGAAGTTTAAGAAAATAACGTGATGTAAAAATTGAAACTTCTGTACAGCTTCTATCAGGTTTTGATTACTTTATTACTCGATAGGTTTGTACACAGCTTCGTATATTAATACGTAATAAGATGATCAATCACAACACTACTGTACATGTGTTTTAAGTTCACACACATGGACGACACACCTTTAAATAATTACTGATATGAGATCCATTCCTCTGCACATAATTACATTATATAAAATTACATTAGATGACATTTCCACTCTTCACTATCCAGTCTAGATTCCCACAGGGACCAGAACAAACCATTACTGTGTGGAGGCCATGTTTTTTTCAAACAGTAATTATGGGTAATATTACAGCACAGCATTTCCCTTACAAACTGGCTTTTGTGGACCAATCTGCGCAATGACTACGTTTACTTTTGCTACTTTAACTATATTTTGATGAGAATACTTTTCTACTTTTACTTGAGGAACATTTTGAATGCAGGACTTTTACTGTAACAGAGTATTCCTACACTCTGGTACTTCTACTTTTACTCAAGTACAAGATCTGAGTACTTCTACTTTTACTCAAGTACAAGATCTGAGTACTTCTACTTTTACTCAAGATCTGAGTACTTCTACTTTTACTCAAGTACAAGATCTGAGTACTTCCACTTTTACTCAAGTGCAAGATCTGAGTCCTTCTACTTTTACTCAAGTACAAGATCTGAGTACTTCCACTTTTACTCAAGTACAAGATCTGAATATTTTTCCCACCTCTGCTTATATTTCAAAGTGGTAAGAAAGAGTTGCTAAAACACATATATATGTATTAATAGAGACTATAAGAGGTTACATGAATGAACGGAGAACAGAGAGTCAGAAAGGTCAAAGTGAGATGTTAAACTGTAGGATAATTCCCATCAATTTATCAGTGAAGATGACTTTTCCAATGATTAGTTTTTTTTCTTCGGGAAACAATCAGATATGTTCTGTTGCTCTGCCAATGTGCTGGAAATAGTCTCTTTCCTCAGAGGAGCATGAAATTATGTTTTGAAGTCAGCTTCAAAAAATATACTGACACAAAGGATGATCGGCTCCCCTGGTGCATACACAAATATTCAGTGAGAGCAAAGTCATATTTACATATACTGAATATAATATGGTACAACAAGTGGGAGAATGATTTATACTTTAACCTCTAAGATTAATCAGTTCACTCACAGTATTCACCTCGTTACTACTTTGCAACTATATAGCTAAGCTTTGTCGTCACATAGGTCAAAAGGGTCTTAAGAAAGAAAACGAGAGATTGCAGGATAGAAAACAGATGACGAGATGTTAAGAATTAAAAAGCAATATTAATTCAAACCACAATTCTCTATCCTGAGCATCGCCAGCCTGCTGCATTGTGTCCAATAACTGGTCGATTTCTCCGTGTGTGTGTGTGTGTGTGTGTGTGTGTGTGTGTGTGTGTGTGTGTGTGTGTGTGTGTTCAATAATACATTTGTCACATGGCCTTGCTGCCTCTCTGTCACAGGAACTTGCTGAACCATTCAAATTTCAACTTCAGAGATTTAATAAAACTGCTGAATAAGCCACATGCATCCGAGACATACTTAGTATCTCTACACCTTAGAAATATCCCTATATCATATACCAGCATGAAATTGCATTTTTGGGTTTGGATGGGGATTACATTTCCTGCCACTAAACTGAAGTTTGATTCCTTTCTTTGAAAACCTTTGTCAGTATTGGAGCATTAAATACTTTTTATTTCTAAGACACGATTCAAGGTTTTTCTGGGACTTTACTGCTGTCTTTTTAAGTAGCAATCTCTGCTTTATTTCATAGAAAGTCCTTCAATAGTCCAAGTAAAAACAGGGTGACAATATTAATTTGAACTCACCGTCTGGCTTATTCAGTGAGAGAGAAATGTACATTTATTTCAGTCAAGGAAGCAAACTGAAACCCCAAACATGCCTCGTTGCTGTTTATTGTATTTTAATGGAAGTCATTCTCTAATACTAAACAATTAGGTTGAATTAATTAGGTTTTATATGTTGTTAACTCAATTGCTGGTTTGGTGTTGTGGTTGTGTTGTAAAGCGACCGTCAGAAACAGAAAGGACTGAGTGTTCACTGCCACACCCCGAGGTCTCAGCAGATGTTATCAATACTGAGAGAGGACGAAGAGGAGGAAAAGGAGGAAGAAACTGCATCTGAAACCAGGCAGCCAGTAGAGAAAAGACAGAGGAGAAAAGGAGGGAAAGGAGATGAGAAAGGGAATATAAATGACAAGGGAAGAGAGATGACTAAATAAATAAAAAATGGGAGAAGGGAGGAGGAAGATTTTAGGATACTTGATAAAAGGAGACAAAGAGTGGAAGACAGATAAGGGAAGGAGACAGATTATGAAGAAAGTAGAAAAGAGGATAGAATAAAAGAAGAGAGGAAGAACAAAGATGGAGTTCAAGGACAGAGTAAGCAGGAAAGAGAGATGGATGAATAGGGATCAAGAAATGAGAATAAGAAATAGCTGGATATTTCCTGTACACAGTAATGGGAGCAGAAGTCCATTAAAATATTGCTAGTGGAAGCAAAAGCATTTCCCAAATGATCTGCAGTAACATAATATCTACAAGTTCCCCTGGTAGACCAATAACACAGACAGAATAAAAGGCAATCCTACAGCATACCAAACCCATAACAACAGGAGCTAACGTTAGCGAGCTACACAGCTACGCTAACAACAAGCTAGGCTAACAAACGGCATCTAGTCCTATATGTTTGATATGAACCATGGAAACAATTTATCATAAGAGCACACAGTGGATTATTGAGATCAAGACAATATCACAGAGTATATAACCTGCTTCTTGATAACTGTATAAATAATAACATAAATATTTGGGAGACACGGGACTAGGAACAATCATGCTAAGGTAACATCGTTTATTTCATTCTTCGGCTTAACTGTAGTAAATATATTATGCCTGTAGGGTTTAAATATGTTAGAACTTTTGGTCTACTTGCATTATAATATATTCAGCAATGTATTATGGATGTATATCAGTCAGTTCATGTTCAATAAACAGTCTCAGTTGCTCAATAACTACAACAACAGCTGATAATGAGCCCAGTCAGAAAGCATGTTTAAATCAGGGGTTTAGATGTTAGTTAGTTAGTTAGTTAGTTAGTTAGTTAGTTAGTTAGTTAGTTTAGAAGTTAAAGACAAATAATATGTATCTTAAGGCAGCAGTAGATAAGGCTTTAATTGTTGTATCCAAACTGCTCCAGATTTAAGCCAACATGTGAGATGAACACAAATGCAAAGTCCAACACCATTACCCATACTCAAGTGTGTGTGTGTGTGTGTGTGTGTGTGTGTGTGTGTGTGTGTGTGTGTGTGTGTGTGTGTGTGTGTGTGTGTGTGTGTGTGTGTCACTAGGGGTTACAGCAGTCTATTCTCCAGAGAGGAGCTAGAAAACCCTGAACCTTGAACCGTATCATGTGCTTCACATAGGAACCTCTCACACACACAAACACACATTTGTTCAATTTAAACATGGGGGATGGTGGGTGACACACACACACACACACACAGCTGACTGGTTTCCAAGCACTATTGTGTGATGAGAGGGATGGAGGGGCCTCTTGTTGAATCGGAGGTCCCTCTCTCTAAATGGTGAAAGCTTCATTACCATGTCACACTGGTTTGATCATGTAACAAACATTCACATTAGATGTGTCTCTATGTGCATGGTGTGATTTCTAGTAAAGTGACAAACAACATAAAAACTAAATACATTTTCTGCAAAGTGTTTGGTAAATTAAGGTATTTTCTTGTCAGCTAGATCATCAACAACCTCTTTAATAGCTGATCAAACTCCATGTTAAATATTATCGATTTAAGTTGAATTTCTCATTAGCAAAGACATCAGTGCTAGTACCAGAAATGTTGTTGTAAAATGTCTGGTACTACTGGTACATTCAGTTAACAGTAGATGTTCATTCAATCTAATCTAAGTTGTGAAAGCAGTACTAAGGTCCTTTACTTGAGTAAAAGTAGAAATACTATGGCTTTAAAATACTCCTACTTAAGTAACATTTACAATTTAGAAATTGCAATAGTAATGAAGTATCATCAGCTAAATGTACATCAAGTATCACAAGTAAAAGTGGTCAATATACACAATGGCTTGTCTTTTCATAGTATTATTATGTTCAATAGAAAGTATCCAGACTGTCCTGCAGAAGAATTCAAATAATGAATATTAGTTTCTCTTCCAGATGTGTTTACAAATGAGTCTGACCTGATCTGACTTGAGTAAACACAAGGAGCTTCTGTCTTATTACAGATGATCCTGAGGGACGTCTTTGATCCACTATAACTCATTAGACATTTCTAAAGTATGAAACTACAGGAAGAAGAAGAGAGGAAATAAACACTGATGAATTTCTAGGGTTAATGGCTAGAGAGTGGCTAAAGGTAAGTCAGGAACAATGCAACACTCTTATACAAACAATAATATATATATAAACCACTCTAAAATCTAACCAGATGGGTCTTGGTCTGCTTCCAGGTGTCTGCAGCAGTCGCAGTAACGTCTTTGCTTTAGGGCCAGTTTTTTGCTCCATATATCTGGAACGAACTCCCAGAAAACTGCAGGTGTGCTGCAACTAGAACTAGACTTTTCTGTTTGCCGCTGCCTTTTTAAATCAAAATAACTTTCTATACTTTTATTCTTGAGTTTTATGCATGTTTTATCTTATTTTGAAAGGTGTTTAAGTCTTGTGGCCCTTTAATGTGTGTGTTTAAATGTCATTTCTTATGCATTTCTTTTGCACTATGTCTTAATGATTGTTTCAAGGCTTTTATTGGTCATACGTGCATAGCTACAGTGTAGTTATGAATTCGTGAAGCAGATTGAATTGCCATGAGGTTGAAATGTGCTTTATAAATAAACTCGCCTTGCCCTAAGAGCTGACGGTTTATATTCCTGCTTCAGATGATGCTCAGGTGTTGAGATAATCTCCTGCTTTACTGCCAATCATCCCGTCGACACAGCAGGAGACGACATGTTTCATTACAGGCAATTACAGGTCAAACTGCATCCAGATCAGTTCATACGTCAACAGGGAGGAAGCTGACACTCAGCAGACTTACTTCAAATGTGTCTCTGGTACTTCAATGATAGCCACATTGTTGCTACCAATAACAAAACAACAATGTACTTTACCATCACACAGAGCTAAATATCTTAGCCTCAGTTAGCTGGGAATAATATGATAAATAAGAGTGAATACATTCTGGTTTTCCTGCGTTAGATCAGAATCTGGGTAGACACTCAGTCAACAAGGAAATCCTGAAGCTATTGACCATAAATAAAACCAACAGAGACAGAAAAAGTAGAAGGAACTTTTGAGGCCTGACAATTTAAGCTAACTGGATATCAACTCGCCTGCAACTGAAGCCAAAAACAGACCAAAATCTAGCTTAAACTTACAAAAACATTACAAACCACATATATTTCCCCCAACATACACAGATGTATATCTTAGCAGCAACAATGGAAGGAAATGTGCAGCATCTTACTAGTTGAATTATAAAGTAATATCTCTCTCTCACGAGTCACCGCACACCATGCTAGTTTGCTCGTCAGTTTTCAGTCCGCTTTGCTTTTGGGATTATTTCTCGTGCTCACACGCAGCAACGTCATGAATATCACGCATTATAAAGATAGTTTTTTAATGTGAATAAGAGATCGAATTGTTCTGAAGTACACCTCATGATCATGTCCAGTAAACAGTCACAGATTCTCTTCCTCCTGTGGCTCAGTGTGGATTGAATCCATCTGTAACAGGAGAATCCTAACCCTCTCTAACCTTCCCCTCCTTTCCTCTGACATCCACCCCTCTGTGTTTCTCTGTGTTTCTCTGCAGACTCTCTGCCGGGTTAACAGGAGAAAGTTACATCACTTCCTGTGGAGCAGAAACAGCAGACAGTGATCTGCAACGACTTCCTGCTCTTCATCATCAACATGAAATGATACCGACAACACATTTACCTTTAAAACTATTATTATCTTACTCCTTACTTGCACTCTTTTGCCTTTCATTGCCTACATACTTATTTCACTTTCTATATCCTTATATTCTATCATTCTCTCCTTCCATATATCCTTATTTCCCTTCCTAAATCCTTATATTCCTCCTTACACCCGTTTCCCTACCTATATCCTTCTTTCCCTCCCTACATCCTTATTTCCCTCCCTACATCCTTGTTTCCCTCCCTATATCCTTGTTTCCCTCCCTACATCCGTATTTCCCTCCCTATATCCTTATCTTCCTCCTTATGTCCTTGTTTCCCTCCATATATCCTTGCTTCCCTTCCTACATCCTTATCTTCCCTTCCTACATCCTTATATTCCCCTTACACCTTGTTTCCCTCCCTATGTCCTTATTTCCCTCCCTACATCCTTATTTCCCTCCCTATATCCGTATCTTCCTCCTTATGTCCTTGTTTCCCTCCATAGATCCTTGCTTCCCTTCCTACATCCTTATCTTCCCTTCCTACATCATTATATTCCTCCTTACACCCTTGTTTCCCTCCCTATATCCTTATCTTCCTCCTTATGTCCTTGTTTCTCTCCATATATCCTTGCTTCCCTTCCTACATCCTTATCTTCCCTTCCTACATCCTTATATTCCTCCTTACACCCTTGTTTCCCTCCCTATATCCTTATTTCCCTCCCTACATCCTTATTTCCCTCCCTATATCCGTATCTTCCTCCTTATGTCCTTGTTTCCCTCCATAGATCCTTGCTTCCCTTCCTACATCCTTATCTTCCCTTCCTAAATCCTTATATTCCTCCTTACACCCTTGTTTCCCTCCCTATATCCTTATCTTCCTCCTTATGTCCTTGTTTCCCTCCCTATATCCTTATTTCCCTCCCTACATCCTTATTTCCCTCCCTATATCCTTATCTACCTCCTTATGTCCTTGTTTCCCTCCATAGATCCTTGCTTCCCTTCCTACATCCTTATCTTCCCTTCCTACATCCTTACATTCCTCCTTACACCCTTGTTTCCCTCCCTATATCCTTATCTTCCTCCTTATGTCCTTATTTCCCTCCATATATCCCTAATTTCCACCCTACAACCCTTTCCTATATCCTTATTTTCCACCCTACAACCCTTTCCTATATCCTTATTTTCCACCCTACAACCCTTTCCTATATCCTTATTTTCCACCCTACATCCTAGCCATATATCCTTATTTTCTTCAATACATCCTTCTTTAAACAGTTGTTTATTCTAAGCGAGGTCAATAACTGAGTGAAATGACCCGGAGGTATTAAGTGGCAGCCATGATATGATAAGAGCTGTATAAATTCCCTAAAAGGCTAATAAAAGGTGCTCCAATGCTTCCTTTCCAATCACCTTTAGCATCGGGCACACTTGGTCATCCTTCACACAAGGAAAGGAGATAAGGTAGTCCCATAATTCCTTGCAGCAGCCACATTTAAAAGGGAGGAAATATTTGGCGTCCTTCTTCATTCCCTACATGCTTTCTCCTAAATCCTCCTTTTCCAAGATCCTTCTTTTCTTACGTCCTTTATTTCCCTACGTCCTTCTCTCCTTTCTTACATCATTCTATCCTTCCCTACATCCTTCTTTCCTTTCCTCTGTCCTGTTCTACTTTGTTCGACTGGAAGCAGCTTCAAAGTTAGTCAAAAACTGGAGGAAACCATTTTTGCTGAAGCCTTTTGAGAAGATTTTGTCCACGGAAACACAAGAGTAATCTGACAGGAAGTAACTTAGCTTCCAGTTCCACTTAATGCAACATCACGGAGACATCGTTAAGGTCGACTCAGTGCATAAAACCTGCCCCACCCGGCCTTTAATCACATCAGCACCAACAGACATGAGGATGAACTGTTACTCATAAACTTCCTCCATCTTTCTCTCCTGGAAAAACGTAGGAAATGTCACAGCTGCATTTCCCATAAAATGGGTCATGCTGACTCGGCACTTGAAGACTTGGGCAAACAAAGACTCGTGCAAAACAAAGTATATCAGAGCCTCCGGCAGCTCTCCAAATAAGCAACAATATCACGTGAATAATATATAACTGTTAAGTCTGAGAGAAAGTAAACACAGAAAAGTCGACAAAGGAAAAAGCAGTTATAGCTAAATGCATAGAGATCTACATCCAGGGTAATGTCGTTCACTTCCTTTCCTTATATCCTTTCCTTGTGTCCTCCAAGTTACTCGTGGAGGAAGGAGAGAGGAAAGACAACAGGGATTAACTTTCATGTAATTTAAGACTAAACTTCTCACTGTTTCTTCAAGAGTTTTGACCACATGAAGGTGAGGTATTACTCACTGAACACAAAGCTTTGAAACTTTGAAAAGACACGTAAAGAACAACGTATTTAAAGGAGACAACAGAGGCAAATGCTGTGTCACTGTAAATTCAAGAAATGAAAGCAGATGTGTGATGTCATCCAGCAGTGACCACATATTAACGTAGTGATGTAAATGTTCAGGCATCATCCAGTGACTGAATATTTGACTAAAAGGATGAAGTGACCAGATACGTCCTGACATCGATGACATCATGATTTCACTTGACGGTAGCTATGGCAAAAGTCTAGGAAACAAAAGGTAAACACAAGTCCTTAAACTCTTCCTAGATGGCCTGAGGAGATGTAATCTAATGTTAACAACATATCAGGTTTAGATCCAATTCAAATGGTTTCGTCTGAGTCAAAATAAGACTTATTTTACATTGACAGGACAATTGGGAGTGGGATGCATCCCCATTTTTGAAAACGACAATATTGTCCAAAGATATTTTTGTAAGTCATGGAAAGAAAAGTCTAGGTTTGACTGATAACACTTAAAGAACGGCTGCATCCCATCAGGTGAGCTAGTTTCAGTGGGTATGTCTTACTGGTTTCAGAGGGTATGTCTTACTGGTTTCAGAGGGTCTGTCTTACTGGTTTCAGTGGGTCTGTCTTACTGGTTTCAGAGGGTCTGTCTTACTGGTTTCAAAGGGTCTGTCTTACTGGTTTCAAAGGGTCTGTCTCACTGGTTTCAAAGGGTCTGTCTTACTGGTTGCAGTGGGTCTGTCTTATTGGTTTCAGTGGGTCTGTCTTACTGGTTTCAGTGGGTCTGTCTTACTGGTTGCAGTGGGTCTGTCTTACTGGTTGCAGTGGGTCTGTCTTACTGGTTTCAGTGGGTCTGTCTTACTGGTTTCAAAGGGTCTGTCTTACTGGTTTCAAAGGGTCTGTCTTACTGGTTTCAGTGGGTCTGTCTTACTGGTTTCAAAGGGTCTGTCTTACTGGTTTCAGTGGGTCTGTCTCACTGGTTTCAAAGGGTCTGTCTTACTGGTTTCAAAGGGTCTGTCTTACTGGTTTCAAAGGGTCTGTCTTACTGGTTTCAAAGGGTCTGTCTCACTGGTTTCAAAGGGTCTGTCTTACTGGTTTCAAAGGGTCTGTCTTACTGGTTTCAAAGGGTCTGTCTCACTGGTTTCAAAGGGTCTGTCTTACTGGTTTCAGTGGGTCTGTCTTACTGGTTTCAGTGGGTCTGTCTTACTGGTTTCAAAGGGTCTGTCTTACTGGTTTCAAAGGGTCTGTCTCACTGGTTTCAAAGGGTCTGTCTCACTGGTTTCAAAGGGTCTGTCTTACTGGTTTCAGTGGGTAACTCGTGAAGTAAATGACCTGTGATTACTCAGACAGGTAAACAGGTGTGCTGTGGAAGAGCTGTGTGTGTTTGAGAGTAGGAAGAAGGCTCTTCCTTGACACAACTTCTTCTCGTGTTTTTTTTGTATTTATATATATCTTTTAGGTATACTTTTCTAAAGTGACAGTGTTGAAAGGGGATTTGAATCCTCTGCATTGAGACCAAGCCCCAGTATAAAAGTCTGAAGCATCCTCTGAAGCATCCTCTGTGCTCCAGTCAGTCCTCTCAGTGAATACAGAGCTGAATCCAGATCAAATGGTCTTTTAGCAGCTTTTCTCTCACTGATTTTGAGGTTAGATGTTAGTTTTCTTCATGTATTGTGTCTTGATATTTGTCTGTTGATGTTACACATGGAGCTGCTGTGATGCAAGGAGCATTTCAGACTTGATCTGACCTGTAAAGTATTATCATATCGTATTATCGTATATCTATACTCTTCTGAATATTATCTACTGAGAATTATATATATATAAACAGTATATATGTCTATCTGTCTGTCTATATGGGTCATCAGCTCTACAAACTGAGCTACACACCAACATTAAATCCTTTGATTAAAGTGTCTAAACGTGCGCTCCATTATCCTCTTTTGTACTATAATTGCATCTCATCCCCTTCACATGCAGACTGTGACCCCCCTTAACGTGCTCACTTCTACTCTCACACGTGGGGGAACAACACATCATACAGGTTAGTTTGCATAAAGAATATCATTTTAACTTCATTTTTGTTTCTGAAAATCTGAATTCAGAGGACACAAAAAGCTGAGATCAGAAATCCTTGACATGCTTGTTGGCCCCACCTTTTCCTTCAGACGTGAGCTAACAACACATTCAATCTCATCGCAATATGGACACTTTCCTTGCAATACTGTGCAATAATCACCTTTATGTGAAAAACATACATTTGTATAATGTCTCAACACCTTAATATGTCACTTTAAATTGCTGCTCCTCATTGTTAGCCACGGATGCCTGTACTTATTTGTCTTTATTTGTATTCTATTATTACTAATGTGTGCTTTAGTTAGCTTATTCTTCAATATTGCATGCCTCTTCTTGCTGTAACACTGCAAACGTCCCTGTTGTGGACTAATAAAGAGATTCTGATTTGACGCTAGTTTGCCTCCAGAAGCTAAAATCTAACTTCATTTTTGTTCCCTCAAAATCTGAATTTAGACACAACACAAAAGCTGAGATCAGGTCAGACATGCTTGACATGCTGTTTGGCCCCACCTTAAACCCTCCAATCTCATCGCAATATGGACATTTCCCTTTCAGTACTGTGCAATAATCACCTTTGTGTGGACTGGTATAATGTCTCCAGACCTTAATATGTCACTTAGTTCTTCAAATGGCTGGATTTACGTACTTATTTGTCTTTATTTTGATCCTATGATAAGTTAGCTTGTTCTTCATCATTGCATGCCACTTTCTGCTGTAAACGTCCTCGCTGTGGGACTAGTAAAGAGATTCTGTTTCTACGCTAGTTTCCCACAGAAGCTAACATCTCCCTCATCCTCATTTCTTTCAAATCTGAGCTTTTAAAAAACAAACAAAGCCACCAGGGAACAGGTCTAGATGTCTTGCATGTAAACACCCTGCAGAAAGCCGGATCCCCCTCGCATGCATGAGGTTTAAAACCCAGAGAAAGACACTTAAAACCCAGCGTTAGAGGAGCAGAGGAACCAGTGAGAAGCGGGGAGCAGGACGTGTTTCTGAATGCAGAAAACAGAGCACATATTCTGCAGAGAGGCCTCCACAACAAAAGCTCAGAGAGGGGGGAGAAACTGGGAGTCACCCCTCCTCTCTGATGCTGTTTTATTCCACCCTTTCCTTTGCATTACATTGGTAGCATTAGCATCATTACATCTGCATTCCTCAAAGGATTAGGTTTAACACGCACACACACACACTCACACACACACACACACACACAGACACATACACACACACACACACACACACACACACACTCGTTGATATATAGAAAACAGGAGGGAGGTGACAGCTCAGACAGTACGCACCACTTCTTCTTCTCCTTCTTCTTCTTCTTTAGTCCATCTCGTTCCCTTTCCCTGACTGTTGGATGGAGAGAGAGAAACGGGTGAGGAAGAGAGAGGGAGAAAAAAGGGAGGGAGGTGCCTCTGATGTTGTGGCAATCCCACTGCAGAGAGAGAGAGAGAGAGAGAGAGAGAGATGGTGCTAACAGAGAGGATGCTAACGCTAAAGTAGCCTCTATAGTGGGATGGTAGGATGGTGGTGATGATGATGAAGATGATGATGCGGCACCTTTCAGTGTGGAAACAGAGAGAAGGGGGGCGCTGTTACCTTGGAAACTGAGATGATGTGATGGAGAAGGTGGAGCTGAGCTGTGATTGGCCGACAGGGTGTGGTGCTCCCCGGAGGAAGAGGAGGAGGAGGGGGAAGAGGAAGAGGGATGACAGAGCAAAGGCAGCTGCTCACTCTTCTTCTGTGGTGGAGGAAAAATGTAGAACAGGAAGGAGAGGAAGCCATCGTCGCCACCAGGTGGAGAGTCCTGGAAGTGCAGAGGAAGAAAAGCTGCAGGAGACGAGAGAGGATAAAATAGTGAATACATATCTATATTATAGTTATTGTTCCACTTTCTCGACCTATAGTTTCATTCAAATAAGGAAAGAGTAAAATAGTAAATAGAAAATAACAATAAAATAAATTGGTTCCAGGAACGTTTCTTCAGCCTCAACGCAGACGCATCACATTAATGCACACACTGTACACAATATCTGTTTGTTGCACTAACTGCACATATTTTATTCCATTATATTTCAATGTAAATACTGCTATATTTTACTATATTTTTATATAATTTTGTAATGTTATTATAGTTTCCTTAAAGTCAACCCACCTGGAGATAAACCTGATTCTGATTCTGAATATGTGTGTGTGTGTGTGTAAAGTCAAACAGAGCCTAAGGCTTTAATAAATATAAAATAAAAAACAGATTACAAGTAGTCGAAAAATATATATATAAATACATATCAATAACAAAATAGCTTAATTTTAATAAATTAAATCTTTAGCGTTACAAGTATGTTTCATTTAAATACAAATTACCCATTAATAGGGATAGAAAACCAGTGTGAAATGATCGCAGGCGGTCCTGCCTCCTCTGGCCAGCTGGGTGTAATCACCCTAATCCCAGAGCCCGGTGCTGCATCCCGGAGAAGGAGTTCAATAGTTGGTGCGTGCGAGCCGGGTAGACTGAAGCGTGCGAGCCGGGTAGACTGAAGCGTGCGAGCCGGGTAGACTGAAGCGTGCAGACGGGAGGCATTCTACCAAGTCAGGACAGACAGCCGGTAAAACACTCAGATCCATCATGTTGTGTGAGAGCTCCGCAGAGCCGCGGTGCGCTAAAATGTTTATGTTCTGTTAAATTGTTTGCGTGTGTGCCACGTGGCTTTTTAGAACTCTGCGCGGCATTGTTTAGAGATTTAAGTTTCAACGTGGTGCTAATTGTGCAGAACATTCTGCCGTAGACGTTATTATGTTATTTATTGTCAAAAGGATCAAATAAGGACCTATTTTAGTTATAATTTAACATCCTGCAATTAGCCTACTCTGATAGGTGTTAAAGGGAATACGATTTTAGGAGGTTAAATTGATTTGGAGAAGAAGAATAAATAAATACAATAACATATTTATTCTTAAAAAGTATTAATTTCGATTTACTAAAAAAACCTTTCTAATAAAATCCTGTTAATTTAATCCACTGAATGTTCCTGCGAAAATGGAGGAAATAATCTTTCTTGTTACAAATAATTCATTTGATTTATTAAAAACATTGCTAATAAAATCTGCTTAAGGAAAGAATCTTTTCTTGTTTAAATATAATTAATTTGATAAAAACAGTGTGTGTGTGTGTGTGTGTGTGTGTGTGTGTGTGTGTGTGTGTGTGTGTGTGTGTGTGTGTGTGTGTGTGTGTGTGTGTGTGTGTGTGTGTGTGTGTGTGTGTGTGTGTGTGTGTGTACACAGACAGACAGACAGACAGACAGACAGACAGACAGACAGACAGACAGACAGACAGACAGACACAATAACTGTTTTTCATGTATTCTCTCTGGCTGTCCATCTCATAATGTTCACATAGAAACTATCTGTCAATAGGAATATCATTCAGAAGAATTATAATTTCATGCAAAAATCTGTCACAAAAAGAGGTTGCACATTTAAATTCAGGTGTTGTTATGGCAACGTCAGTGGCCAAACAGCCACATTTACTACTGCAAATACGTTCAAACATGCTGTCGACACGTAAAGCAGTGGCAACTATGCCACCATTTCAACTGACTTTTCCTCAGAAATACTGTCACATAACATCCATATATTTCAGTGCTAGGTTGATGCTTAGCTAAGCTAACTATGAAACACGTTAACTGACAGCACTCAGGATCAACTGTGTTCTGTAAGGTAGCTTCTAGCTTCATGTCGAACAGTAAGTCAACATTTCCCAGAGAGCTTTCTTTGAAATCACCAGGTAACGCTAAAAAAACATTACATTTAGATTGTATGACAAAGTGTTTATTTAATATATCTGGCTAGCTATAGCTACTTGCTAACGGTTTAGCTTACCCCCGCGATTCAAAGTAACGTCAACAACGTAGCTGTAATTTATGCTTTGCTTACATGTTCGCATAACTTGGAAGTTTACTGACATTTACATCCCTTGTTTACCTGGCTCAGGTGGTGGCTCTGGGGTTGTTGTGTGAGCCACCTCTTGAGAATTGTTGTCTTTTTTAAGAAAAAAATGTTCGAGTCCGACTGACAGTTTATTTTAAACATTGTCACAGCTCACAGGATAGGTACCTGTCAGCCAATAAGACAGATGTTTATTTCCATTCAACTCTCTGGTTGGTCTGGTGTCTTGCCTCTGTTGCATTCACTGAACACGGGAAATTACAATCCTGCCGTCCTCTCTAGTGTCATGATGAGGTTCAGGTAAAGCACGGTTAATGTATTATATTTTTGACTCAATAATATAATGCATGACTTTGAGAGTAGGCAATCTAGGCATATTAACTAAATTAATTAAACATACTTATCACGGGGACGGTGTACTGAGATTATTATTATTTTTTCATTTATTTATTTTTTTCATTTTTTGCTAGGGGGCCCTAAGAGGCCGCTTATGTCGCTTAATGGGTTGGGCCGTGTGTGTGTGTGTGTGTGTGTGTGTGTGTGTGTGTGTGTCAAGGGCACCACGGCAGGGCCCAGGAGGTGAACTATGGGACCTCTTCAAGTAGCAGTCTACCGGGCCCGGCGCCATGAGGGGGCAAAAGGGGGCATTGCCCCCTCAGTTGTCTTATCTGCCCCCTCACTTTGAGCATCATTCATCCATCGCAAAGTAAAATAAATGTCACAATTATTAAATAATTATTTTCCCCAACACACGTTACTATGTCTAGATCAGATATGTGGGCAGGCAGTCAAGCAACATGTAAACAAGCCTCAACCCCAAGTGAGCTTGTAGTCTTAATTAATGTTAGCGTGTGTGTAAAAACAGAGTAACAGTGTTGTGCCTGTTTGTAGCGTTAGCGTATTTCTTCTTCTACCTCTACTTCTTCTTCTTCTACCTCTACTTCTTCTTCTTCTACCTCTACTTCTTCTTCTTCTACTTCTACTTCTTCTTCTACTTCTTCTTCTTCTACCTTCACTTCTTCTTCTTCTTGTTCTACTTCTAATTCAATGTACCTGCCCGCAAAATATTGGACAAAAGAAAGTCGGCTAGTAGTGTCAACTAAATCCATAGTATTACAACAAAAGTGCTTTAAACGAGGTAAAGGTACGAATGTATGTTTTCAATCGCCAAGTACGGGATTGAATATTACATTCGTTTAGATTAGATGTATTGTCCCCAGGGGGAAATTCATTTTCACAGCTCTGTGAAAACAATATGAAATCGACAAAAAATAAGACAGACATCTACAGATCGCACCACACATGATGGTTACTTGTTATAGGGCTGCCTGTATGGATCATGTTTTTGCCAAAGCGAGCCCTTTTACTATAATAATAATATGTTATGTATTATATAAACCGTATCCGTATTGGTACAATGAGCGACATCTAGTGACGGATTTTGGAACATTGATTTGATTTTTCTCATGGCAGTTAGACTCTGGAGACAAACCAGGGGACTTTATGTTTAATCTGTGTCTGTCCATTTGGTGTAGTATTTTATCCAATATTACATTTGGTTTATATATTAGTCACTTTGTTATGAAATGCCAGGTTTTAAGCCTTGGTTTGAACATTCAATCCTGGAAATAAAAAATCAACCAGATTAATTTTTCTTTAATCCTGATATAGAGTAAATAGTAAGTAAGTAAATCTGTATAGGAAGACGAGCTAAGGGATAGAGGAGAAAAGGTTATGGTATAATTACAGAGCCTGTCAATTTATACATTGAGGAAATCAATGTTAGTCTGTTAACCAAAGTGCAGCCATCTAATAATGTACTATTGTTAAAGATCAGAGGAAAAGAACAGAATGAGAGGGGTCAATCTGGAATACAAATAAAGAAGCAAAGAGACTGTAGAGCAGTGAGAAGGAACAAAGCTTGGTGTGTCAATTCATTACATTGCCAGTATTTTTTGTTGTTGTGAAAAAAAAATCGCCCCCTCTGATTTTTTTAACAGCCCCCTCATTCATTTCATCCTGGAGCCGGGCCTGCAGTCTACACTCCATATTTAGGTCTGGTCGGGGACTTGAACCGGCAACCCTAAAGTCCAAGTCCCTACAGACTGATGAGTCATAAGGCGCTTTCACACCAAGTACTTTGCCGTACTTAGTTCATCAGAACTCTTTAGTTCATCAGAACTAAAGAGCAGATCGCGTTCACACCAGAATAAGTCCCTGAGGGAGGATTAGGCAAATGAAGCCGCTGACGGCACTTCTTCTTCTGCTTTGGGTTTACTGGCAGGCCGCAAACCACTTCAAGGCGTATACTGCCACCCGAAGTCCCCGGGCGGAAGTCCCCGGAGTTGGGGACTGGCTTCAGTAGAAGCTGCTGGGACTCCCAGCAGCTTCTACTGAAGCCTTCCGAGTAAATCGGCAGAACGCCGACACCTCCTCATCTCCACCGCTCCCATGTTTTATTTTGTGTTGTCATAAGTTAGTCTCTCTGCGTTTGTGCGCTGGGATAATGCTAATAATGCTAATGCTAATGGGAGGATAATAGAATGGCGGCTTCACAAAACTTTTTGGGAGTTTTACGGGGCATGGTTTGCAATCCGCCCAGCCAATCAGAAATGGGGAACCTTTTTCTCCCATGAAAGTACCTGAGGCCTGTACTACGAAGCCGGTTCAACCTAACCTGGATATGTTTTGAGTTACCCGGTTTACCTAATCCAAAAAACCCTCTCTCGCTAAACGGTCCTACGACGCTGGTTATCAACTTGTTAACTCAAGCCAGCCGTGTCCTATCTAGTTAGGTGCGCGTTCACATGAAAGGGGTGGTATTTGGAGCATTCGACCAATCAAAAACATGGACAAGCGTACTGACAGCGCAGCGCGTCATACTTCCTGAATGAAAAGTGAACTATAATATTAGACAAATATGAAGTTAAACTTTTAAACATCCATGACTTAAACACTTGATCCAGGATCAAAGCCACATAGCTGCACCTGCTAGTGAATACAGCTGGTAACAGAACAAGTGTTTGAATGCGTACATGAACAGGTTTATGATATCACTGCCCCGTCTAAGACACGATCTGACTTTAATTACATTTGACTCGAGTGTTTCCTCAACTTAATGTGTTGCTTAAAATAATACTTCTGCAGACAGTATGTGACACTGTGAGTGTTGCACGGCCAGATCCGGCTCAGCTGACTCAGATAAGGAGATATATGATACATTATGATGTGATATGAATGATAATGGGACACATCGACGTCTGCACTCAGTGCCGCGGACTGTACGTAATGTTACTTTGATCCGGTTACTTGTGTTGTGGCAGATATTTAAGTAAGCTTTCTTAACGCTAATGTTATAATAGTCAGATTGCTCTGAAGATGGGAGGTGATATTCTATTCATGTTCACGTTCACACAGTCGGTGATTTTTGCCGTCCGTCTTTCCTGCAACGGCAGTTTTTCTGTATTTCCTCTATCCTGTAATATGACTTGATCGCTTTCAACTCCGCACAATCCGGCAGCCACAACACGGATATGGAAGCCCCTCTTTAGTTTTTTACCGGCTGGGCCCAGAGTAAAATGCTTTTGTGAGCACAAACTAAAGGGGAACAGCCAACACCAGTGTGATTTTGGTGACGTGACTATCCTGGACAAAGTAATAGGGGGGGTTCCAAATCCGGCAGCACCAACACCTTCTCTGCCGGATATGGAAGCCCCTCTTTAGTTTTTTACCTGCTGAGTCTAGAGTAAAATGCTTTTGTGAGCACAAACTAAAGGGGAACAGCCAACACCAGTGTGATTTTGGTGACGGTGTGACTATCCTGGACAAAGTTGTAGGGGGGGTGCCATATCTGGCAGGAGAAATACCTGCTCTGCTGAACATGTTATGTTGTAGAGAACAGTGCAGATGTTCCCTATTGACACCAGGATTAACCTAGTCTAAAATAAGGAACATTAATAGTGTGATATAGGCACAGATATAAGATCAATAATACACTTTATTTTAGGGCACTTTTCAAAACATTCAATGTCACCTTAAAATAAAATATGAGTGGCATTAAAATACAAACATGTGTTGAGTAGGAAACCACAGAGGAAAATTACATTCAAAGGAGCAATTAAAGCGAGTGAAGCCAGTTTGAACAAATTATCTTTTAGGCTTGATTGAAAATAACAGTGTCTGACATTATCATATATGTTATATCATTGCTTACTATTCGTGGTTATCAAGTATCAGACACTTAAACAACAGAGAAAGTTTTAAGAAATAGGACTATACTGACAAATGACATCTTATCCTTTCATTGTCTGTTCTGTAGGAAGGAGGAACATAACAGAGTTAAACTTAAAAACGGAAGTTTGTTCCAATACGAATATTGGGACAGATCTGAAAAGTGTCCTTAGAACGAGCCTCCTCGTAATTGTTGTTTGCTGTTTAATCTGATGGGAAAGATATCATTCAAAAGAGAGAAAGTAAAATCATTTCTTTCGTTTTTCCGCTAGGCGAACGCTCAATAAGCGAGATGACGTCACGTTGCGCATCCCCGCGAACAGGGCTTCAATCTGCAGCAAGCCTTCAACCTACGGCACAACACCGGGACCTGGCTCGAAACATTTGGGCTATTGCGTCATCGTTATCAGGAAATGATCGATATAGGGCGTAGACACTGAACGGTTTGATCCCCCAGAGCGTTTCGTCCGCAGATCTACCCACCATGGGACCCGTTATCTGCGTTTCCCTGTCGGCCTCATGTGGCCGAACCGTCTATCTCAGTGGTTCTCAACCTTTTTACACCAAGTACCACCTGAGAAAATAGTTGGCTCTCCAAGTTCCACCATATGACCAATGTTAAAATACAGTCTATGCACAGTTCATGCAGGACTCGGAGAAGAACGTATTCATAATTACATTATGTATTGTCAGCTACAGCTACAAAGGGCAGTCTCTCACTCTCACTCTCTCTCTCTCATCACTCACTACTCACTACTCACTCTCCCTCATCTCTCTCTCTCTCTCTCTCTCTCTCTCTCTCTCTCTCTCTCTCTCTCTCTCTCTCTCTCTCTCTCTCTCTCTCTCTCTCTCTCTCTCTCTCTCTCCTCTCTCCTCTCTCTCTCTCTCTCTCTCTCTCTCTCTCTCTCTCTCTCTCTCTCTCTCTCTCTCTCTCTCTCTCTCTCTCTCTCTCTCTCTCTCTCTCTCTCTCTCATATATTCATATATATATATATATCACTCACTGACTCACACACGACAAGTGAGAATATAAAGAACAAAATAATAACTTATTCTCACACACAAATGTCATATACCAAAGTGTGGACGTAGGCCTCCTGCAACAACCTACATTGTAACAGAAAATGTCCTCTTGGGAATTCAGTTCCACAATAATAATGAAAGCCTCCAGGAGCAGATGAGCCTAAGGGCTAACAGCTCATCTTCAGTCTGCTGATGTTTGCTATTGCCATTTCTGTGGTGGCAAAGAAGAAAAGAAAAAAGATAACAATTAAGGACAAGTGTGTGCGGAGCCTGCGCTTGTGCTCCGTTGATGACTGTCCTCCTCCTTCACTTGTTCACTTTAGCTGGTAATATTCTCCTCTCTACCTCTCTTCCGAATACCTCCCGTTTTGAGCCACGTTTTTAACATCATTCAGCTTTCTTCTTTCTTTAGCTTGCTTGCAACGTTCGCTAATCGTTCGCGGGTAGTATGGTCGTCATTAGCAACGCCAGAAATAAATTTAAAAACAACAATAGCCTATTAGAACTTATTTAAACCACAGTTTCAATTATCTCAATCTTATTTTCATTCGTTGTAGTATTTTGATAGTATGATTTATTTTTTAATTAATGTTATTCAATCAAGCCTCAAACTGATGGCACTTGTCCCTATAGCCTGTTTTAAATTGAAGTTGTCTGAGGTCCTTACCACCAGCTGCTCTTGCAGTAATAAGTAGCACCTTTCTGTCCCAAATGTGCACAATGTAGTGACTGCTTTTCGTCTTTGTTTACTTAGTTGTGTTTTCTGTATTTTATGTCTGTTATGTGTAAAGATTAAATAAAAAATTAAATAAAATATATTTAAAAAAAATATATTTAAAAAAAAAAAATATTTTATATGTCAGATTCCTCCGCGTACCACCAGTGGTACGCGGACCACAGGTTGAGAACCAGTGGTACGCGGACCACAGGTTGAGAACCACTGGTCTATCTGATAGAGAACTGTAGCGGATACGACTGTTATTGTCCTCATGTGGCTGCAGCTTAAATTGGGACAAAGGTCAACTACCTCCCTCTTCTTTTGTTCCTCCCTCTGCCTTTTGCTTTTTAGACAGTTACTGCTGTCTGCCTTGTCAGTAGAGCCAAGCAAAGGGGTAGAGATTCACCAACTTGGAAAGTGTGGAAATGGCAAACATGTTTCCACTCTCATGTAAGTGCATGTTTATTCATGTTTGTAATGTTTGAATTCTTTTTTAAATGTTCATCTTCTCTCCTAACAGCAGAAGGCCAGGATCCAGCTGAACTCCCTGACATGAATGATCCTCTCATTGACCATTCAGAGGGCCAACTCTTCTTGAATGAAGCCTTCAAAATCATTATCGAGGAGGTTCTCTGCAAGGGCACAGACGTCAAGCAGAAGGTGGCCTAAAATGACATGTGTCAGATTACAGTGAGTTCTCTGAGGAAAAACTAAAAGTCCATGTGTTGTTCCTGCAGGTCTGTGAGTGGAAAGAGCCTGAAGATCTGGCTCTGCTGCTGGATCTGGAGCTCAGGGCGGCGGGGGAGCCACAACAGAGGCTCCTACAGAGAGTAAAAGATGTTGCCAAGTACAGCATCAAGACAAGTGAGCCTGCCGGAGACAGCAGAGACATTCACATGTTTAGTAAACCTTATTTTCTGTAATGATGAGACTTTGCTGTTTCTTCCAGGTCACCCACGTTTCTTTAATCAGCTGTTTGCAGGAGTGGACTATCATGCCCTGGCTGGACGATTCCTCAGTGAGGCTCTCAACACTAACCTGTAAGAATCTAAATAATATGAATTTTGGTGTTAAGTTAATAAATTATGTAAAAATACAGTACGAAATACAACTTTTTTTGTGTGTTAATTGCAGCTATACCTATGAGGTGGCCCCAGTGTTTGTGCTGTTGGAGACGGAGGTTTTAAGATCACTGCGGCAGCTGGTTGGCTGGACAGAAGGTGATGGTATTTTCTGCCCTGGGGGGTCTACCTCTAACATGTTTGCCATGAACCTCGCACGCTACCGACTTTTCCCAGAGGTCAAAAGCCAGGGTCTGTGGGCTGTCCCACGGCTTACCATCTTTACATCTGCCGAGGTCAGGAAAAGCTGAACACTGCATGCTTGAGGAGTTTGTCACTGTGGGGATTGAAACTGTATCAGAGGATTGCTACTGTGCTGTCTCTACATAAATATGTTTGTTTTTCCAGAGCCATTACTCTGTGAAGAAAGGGGCTGCCTATCTGGGCATTGGGACAGACAATATCGTCGTGGTGAAAGTGGATGAAGGGTAATGTATTTTTTATAAAAAGAGCTGAAACATTGATAATAAAACAAATTATAATCAATTAATGCTTGATTTTAAGGTAAAATTACTTTCATCTCATTAAATGTGGGGACATAAAGTTTTCCTTTTTTTTATTTTGTATATCTGTATATTGACATCTTTTAGACTGTTGGTCGGATAAAATAAGCAATTTCGAGACATGACCATCTGAAAACACTATTAAATTCAACTTGCAACATTTAAACAAATCAGACCTTTCTTAACTGTCAAAGCTGCAAAGTCATACCTCCACTGCATGATTCTATCCCACATTGAATACTGTTTCACAAACTGGTCGTTTGCTTGTGCCACAAACCTGAAACCCATAGAGCAGCTGTAGAAGAGAGCGATCAAGGTGTTTGACAGAAAGCCACATTCATACCACACTGCACCATCCTGGAGAAACACCATTTCTTGAGCTTTGACAATTTTAAGTCTTTTAAAAGTATGTGCTTTTAATAAATGTTTACATGGACTGCCCCCCCCCCCCCCCTTAGAGGAATTCATCCACAGAAAACACACTGGACTCTCCATTAAAGGCAGCTCTTTGTGGAACAACTGAGATACGGATGGTCCCACTCAATAGTTTCAAAGGTCAACTCAAAGAATGGTTGAGAAACAAACAGACGTGTAAATGCACTTTAACACAGGGGTATCTCCTTTTGCACTTTAGGTATCTCTTGTATCCTCTCTTGCACTTTATATGTCGTTGCTGCTATAGTGTTCTGCCATGTCATAAATACTTGTGTATGCTGCTCTTGCTCTTTTGCACTTTTTGCATATCATGTATTTGTTTTTGCTATGTGTATAATTGTCATGTTTTATGTGAGGGACTGCGGATGGAAATGAGCTCCAAGTGTTCATTAATGTGCATTGTCCCTGCTAAATAAACGATTAGATGAAATGAAAATACTATGGTATGATCGGATGTCTTATAGCCTGGACGATTATTTAAAAACGTATAATAATTGTTTTTAAATGTTGGTTTCAGCCCTATACACTATGACTATCAGGGTTCTATATAGTCGGAGTAATTCATGTTCCATTATATGTTGTGCGCTTTAGAGGCCGCATTATTCCAGAGGACCTGGAGGAAAAGATCGAGCTGACAAAATCTCAGGTAAATTCACTAAGCACTCAAATAGACGATATTTAACATGTCCTTTTGTAACTTAAATTAGTTTTAACAGTGATTATTTGAAAGTTATAGGTAACCATTAAACCCATTTGTATATCCTGCAAACCTGAAGTGCAAGAATGCTGTGTTCATTTTCAGTTTGCTTCCATCAGGGTGCAGTACCTTTACTTGTGAGCTGCACATCAGGGACAACAGTGCGGGGTGCGTTTGACCCTCTGGACCGTATAGCTGATGTCTGCGAGAAACACAACGTCTGGATGCATGTAGACGTGAGTGGTCCTGAAAGAGACCGATTCAAGTCTGTGGACAAGCTTCTGTTGTCTTTACTAAAGGTGAATTACATGCTAAATGTGTTCTGTTGTGTGTTTCAGGCTGCCTGGGGAGGGAGTGTGCTGTTTTCCGAGCAGCACAGACATCTGATGAAAGGGGTTGCCAGGTATTAATATGCATGATAAAAATACACTTTCACTGTTATAAAGGATACAACTAGATGCACAGTTATATGGTCAATATGAACAATGTTCATGTGTTTGTGTGTGTGAAGAGCAAATTCAGTAGCCTGGAACCCACACAAGTTGCTGATGGCTGGCCTGCAGTGTTCTGCCTTGCTGCTGCAGGATACAACGGTTTGAGGCTACAGCATTATCCGATACACATAATAAAGTTTAACGTTGTATTATGAGTGACAGTAATTTACTTGTGCTTGTCCTCAGAACTTGTTGAAAAAGTGCCACAGTGCCAACGCCACCTACCTCTTCCAGCAAGACAAATGCTATGATGTCAATCTGGATGTCGGGGACAAGACAGTACAGTGTGGCCGCAAGGATGACTGTCTGAAGCTATGGTTGATGTGGAAAGCTGTTGGCTCCATTGGCTTGGCCGAGCGTGTAGACAAAGCTTTTAACCTTGTAAGGTAGGCATCCAGCTGAAGTGAAACACAAACCTAGTATAGTTGAAATTCGAAGTCTATCTGTTTGTTGAGCTGTAATGAAGATGAACAGAAAGTGTTATTCTGTTATATCGCCTCGTGCCGAATGCTTTGGCAATACTATGTTTAACCCTCCTGTTGTCTTCGGGTCAAATCTGACCGATTTACTACTTTCATCAATCATAACTTTTTTGTTTTACATTCGACTGCATTCAGGCTTCATGATATCCTTCACAGTAGACCTTTGAACATATACAATGGCTGATCACCACTTTCATTGAATTTTGGATGATTTAGTCAACTTTGTAACACCCATGGTGTTCCCGGTCAAACATGACCGCCATAAAGAAAAGGAATTAGTAACCATCCGGATCAGATAAAACACACACACACACACACACACACACACTCTAGATGTGTTCCCCCCCTTATGTGCCCAATCCCCCCATGTGAATCACACCTGGCACACACACAGAACAATTTGACACACTTCCCGCTCTTATGTGCCCATCCCCCACATGGATCACACCTGGCACACCAATACATGTTCAGTGTCTGTTCTTTGTATATTTACTGCAGTGTTTCATGTATACCAGTAGTCTGATACAATATGTACAGTTTGAAAGGGTGTTCAATTAAATGTGGTGATTAATGGTTTTTGTTTTAATGTTATAGCAGTTAAAACAGGACCGGTCAAATTTGACTGCGAACACCAAAGTAAGGGGGAGGGGGGGGAACGAAGACAATAGGAGGGTTAAAATCATGCCAATAAAGCCCCTTTGTATTTTATTGTATTGTTAACATCCCTCTTGCAGGTATCTGGTGGAGCAGATGAGGAAAAGGGAAGGGTTTCATCTTTTGTGGGAGGTGAGTAAACATCTCAAGCATACTGATATTATATCGTACTGAAGATTCAATGTTTTCACCCAGAGTGTTTTTCTCCATGGGCAGCCAGAGTTTCTGAATGTATGCTTCTGGTTTATACCGCCAAGCATGAGGGGAAAGGAAGGAGATGCAGATTACCAGGACAGACTGGCAAACGTAAGTCTCACCGGATTGGGAACAGAAAGAATAAATGATTGTGTTGCATGCTTTGTTAATAAAACACCAAGGCCACCATCTTAAAGCGTTCACCTCAGCAGAGCTTCTGAATCAAACCGTGTGTTTTTGTTCTTGATCATAGGTAGCTCCAGTCATCAAGGAGCGCATGATAAAGCGAGGCACGATGATGGTGGGCTACCAACCTTTGGGAGACAAGGTCAACTTTTTCCGCATGATTGTCCTCTCTACGCTGGTT
This sequence comes from Dissostichus eleginoides, assembly GCA_031216635.1. Lineage (NCBI taxonomy): Eukaryota > Metazoa > Chordata > Actinopteri > Perciformes > Nototheniidae > Dissostichus > Dissostichus eleginoides. Next base: position 32,888,735 of record CM062275.1, read on the forward strand.
TCCAAGGAAGATATGGACTTCTTCCTTGACGAAATTGAAAGACTGGGAAATGACTTGTGAACAAAGCAACTTGAAAGAAGTGTTGTCTAGACTAGACCTTAGGAGTTGTGCATTATGTGTTGTATTTGAATGTTGAAAGGTATAACAAACAGCCTGACTGTACCATTGAGATATTTGATTTGCTCAATTAAATTGTCATAATACAATGATATACTAAAATCACAAAATCTGTCTGTTATGAATCAATGAACAAACAAATTGATATGTTTCTTATTAAATATATCCACTGAATAAAACCACTCTCACAATTATGGCCGTAAATGTGGGTCATGCTGCTTCGATCACGTGACAGGGAACCTGGCCAATCACAACGCTTCCCGAGACGCTCTTCCGAGGGCGTTTTCTGTCAGTGTTTTGTAAACTGAGAAATTGTGCGACAAGAAATAATAACCTACAAAACTCTAAAAATCGAAAGGTAAGCAGTCATTTGAGAAATAATTCCACTCTCTGCTCTTTGACCGCGTTTATACTCTGCTACACGCGCGTGTGTGAGAGCGCTGTAGCCGGGGAGGAAGGTGTTATTTAGCGGTCGGCGCTGAGCCTGCACGCCCTGCTGTTGGGTGTTTCTCAATGTCGAGGAAGGATGCTCCAGAGCCACTATTTCAAGCATGCTACGTCATCGAGTGCCGCCGAAGGACTGTTCCAATGTCCAGCATACTTGGAATTCTACCGAGGCCAGCGTCCTAAGTAGCGGGACATTTCGAGGCTGCACATGTGTATCCTCCGCGGTCTTAAAATCCCCACAATGCTTTGCGCACGGACCAATTTGCAAATCTTTGGCGGAAATCGCGCTCCATTTAAGGCGGGGCCTCGCATATGACGGACACCGTCACCTGTTAGCTTGTTCCACCATTCTTCGTTTTCCGAGGCTAGGAAGGATTCTTGCCTCTCTTCTGAAGGACCTGACTCGGAGGGACATGTCCTACCAAGGAAGCGTCCTCGACATTGAGAAACACCCGTTGTTGTGTTGTCTGGGGCGGGGGGTGGGGGTGCTCTCACACAAGAGTTGTCCCACAACCCAACTACTGGCTAGCTAGCAAAGCCTCTCAGCATGCTGCACACTTTAAAAGCCACCGTCTAAACGGCATCACCCAATGTGCTCCCGATTAATTAAGAAAGCTCATTTGTGCAGAGGTTCGCTTTTACAAAAGGATTTCCTTCGTTTTTAAGTCGCTAGCCCACTTGTGATCAAATGCATGTTTTCTGCAAAACAATTTAAACCACACGGTTAGACATAAATATAACAATTAATATTCAACTTAAAGATACATGGAAACGTGTTTTACCTAAGTGATGAATAGCAGTGTTTGTTGACCATCAAAGCCCTTGTGCACGGTCTGTAAACATCTGATATATTCACAGCCTCTGATATGAACTTAACACATAAGACAGCAATACTTACAAACATCCCTCTCTTAGTCAATTAAGACTTCTGTGAAAAGGCGGAACTGTCTCTGACCTGTAAGCCTTGGACATGTGCTTAATGCCACACCACGAGGCAGTTCTGTCTCTGACCTGTAAGCCTTGGACATGTGCTTAATGCCACACCACGAGGCAGTTCTGTCTCTGACCTGTAAGCCTTGGACATGTGCTTAATGCCACACCACGAGGCAGTTCTGTCTCCCATAGCTCTCTTGGTCAATTATAAAATAAAAATGTCAAAAGGTTTTTGATGGGATATAAACGTACTCCTAACCAAGGAGTTCGTTTTTTGACAAGTGTGTATGTAGATTTAACACAATGTATTGAACCTAGGCAGCATCCTAGGATCAAATAAGTAATTCATGTTTCTCAGTAACTCTTTACGTAGAGCCCATGAAGTCATGTATTTGAATCCTTAAATCAATCCATTGCATGGTATGTTCACCATTATACACTACAACATACATCAAAGCACAAAACTGTGCTTTGATTCAATATTATTTTCGTGGAAATACTTTTGTAGTGTTTGTTAGTCTTAAAGTTACAACCGGCCCTTTGAGTGCAACCATAATGCTGATGTGGCCCGTGATGAAATTGAGTTTGACCCCCCTGATTTAAATGATCATTTGAATGGTAAACACTAGAACAACTGTCCAGAGAGGTGAGTAAAGTGACTTTTCAGATCTCACTTCAATCATTCTTATGTTCGTCGACAGGTGTTGAAATATTGAAAAGTCTTACCTGAGGGTCATATACCCCTACCAACAGGTAGGGGGTATATGACGATAATTGTATTGGGGAAAAATCTGACCATGACTGATACATTTCAATTAAGGTCAACTGACTACATGCAGCTTCGAATAAAAGAAATAATACTGGAGTTTATTGAGAATTTGTGAGAATTTCCAAAATAAAAGTCCCACATTTGTACCTTGTCATGACTTCAAAACAATCAGTCAGAAATTGGACCAATAAGAATGCAACAGTACAGTATCTGCAGCTATATCTGAAGATTTTAACGTTTTGATTAAGAAAGTTTTATAGAGCCTTTGAAGTTTTATTGTCAGAAAAAATACAAGAACGACCTAATATCAAAATATGTGAATACTAGAAAAAGACTAAGAGATAGGTGTGATTAAATAAAATGATTTATTGATTAGATGACACACTTGTACAGCTCTTGCTCCTTTAAATTAATTAAATGTAATATCCAATAAAAGTGCTGTGGTTTTAGTGAAGCGCAGTTCAGGTTTTGACCACAAGATGGCGCCATTTACCTTCTCAACATCTGCAGATCCTGAAACTGTTCAAATGAACGATTATCACTATATTACATTAATACAACCCCAAACTGAGTTATTCTATTGTAGTTTGATATTCTCCACAACACACCAGCCAAAGAGGATTAACCCCCCCCACACACACACACACATACCATGCATACATTACTTCAGGGGACATTACATTGACTTACATGCATTTCCTGGAGACTTATCCTAACCTTAACCAAGTCTTCACCCTAAAATGAATGATTCCCCTTATGGGGACCTCCATTCTGTTCCCATAAGGGAAGCCAGTCCCCACACGTGACTGTGTAAACAGATTTAGGTCCCCACAAGGATGGTAATGCTAGGCCACACACACACACACACACATACATACACACACACAAATACACACACACATACACACACCAGTCACATGTTTTTTTCTTTGTTAAAACTCAAAATCTTAAAATCCACCAGGAGCTATATCTGCTAAATAAATTAGGTAAAGTAAAAAATACAACACGCACCTTTAAAGTTAGGTGGAGTAAATGTAGAAGTTAGGTGGAGTGAATGTAGAGGGTAAGTACTTCAAAGGTGTACTTTAGTATAGTCATTGAGTAAATGTACAAAGAAATTAGTACCAAAGTACAATTTGGCCTTTACCTGTGTACTTTTTCTACTGTTTGTTATTACCTTAGAGCAGGGGGGTCAAACTCAAGGCCCACAAGAGCTCTGAAAGAATATACTACGTTTATTATACGGTTACAGGCCGATTTACAGAAGCACGTTGCCCCTAAACTACATGTCCCACAATGCATCTCAAATTGGACTTTTTTCTCTGAATTTTGCTTTTCTTTTTAAATCATCGTCGACAATTTACTAGCGGTATTTACTTGTGGCCCCGAGGTGGGCCGGTCGGATAAATCACTAGAGACCCTCTCTCTTTTTCTCCTGATCCATTTCTATAAAAACCTGTCTGAAAATGAGCTGATCAGATTTTGGACACTTTATGATGTCATAACGATGTGTTGTCTTGTGTAACCATTAGCCAATCAGCAACCAAGCCAATCAGAGACAGGCTCTGGATATATCTGAGAGCTGTGATATACTGATGAGAAACAGTATAACAGGGGACCTTTAAAACTAAATAAAGGTGTATTCATTAACCCATAAAAATCATTGTTAAAGTCAAAAGGAAGAAATAAAACACACGCAGGAATTTTTGGAAAAAAAAGAACTTTATTTGGAAACATTATGGAGGAGAAACAGAAAAGAAAAACTTGTTTTAGACTTTTTTCATTTCTGAAAATCATTTTTATTTACTATAATACACAGCTGTTTGTACACCGGTGCGACTGATGAGGTCGTATCAACAGGATGATAACAGTCGATTGATTGATGAGAAAAACTACAGACGAACAGCTTAATCTTTTATTATCTAGCAGCTGCTGAGACCCCCCCCCTCCCCTCCCTCCCTCCCTCCCAAAGAAAAAGAAAAAAAAAAATCGTAGATCAGGACGCTTTTGGCCGCGTTCCATTTCCCCCATTCGCTCCCTTCCATGTGCCCTTCAGTCCAACGTCACCTTAAAATGGGCTTTTGGCTTCGTTCCATTCTGAATATTTATCCCCTTTAACGCTAACCCCTAACCCTCTCATTCACAACTCAAAGAGCGTCCCATTCCAGACACGAGTCTCCTTCAAAGTGTCCTTTTAAAAAGGTCCCTAAATCAGATTTGTTTCGATGTTCAGAGACAGGCTTTTGGCCGCATTCCATTTCGCTTCCATACGACCTTGGCTCTTAAATTAAGATTCAAATAGATGCTTTTCTTCTAACCTCGAGTGGCTGTAATTGTAAGAAAAAGGGGTTTAAATTTACAATTATTCATATTAAGTTCTTTAAATACCTTGTTTTGTCCGATTTACAATCCAAATATCTCCTTTAGAAGTATTACAACACGAGGAATAATCCAATATTAGTGATTTGGAACCACATTTGACTCCATAGTGTACTCTAGTGGTCAAAATACACAACATTTGAAGCTGATAAAACGACTTATTTCAGCAAAAAAGGGAAAAGAAAACATGTTTTTTAAAATAAAACTGGTTTAAATTGTACTTCATTTATTTGAAATGGAGTGGATTTTAAAAGTAAGTTAAGTAACATAAAAAAATGCCCTTTTTATGTTATTGTTGTGACTTCGTAAGTTCATATTTTATTGATTGATTGGTTTTTATCCTAAAAGTCAGAATTATTCCTAAAAGTTAATAAAAACGTTGAATCTCAAGAAGACAGAAATTCCCTCCTGACGTTTTCTGGGTTCACATTTCAGTCATCCAATAAAAAAGCTGACCGACTTCAAGGACACAGGAGACACATCAGAAATGGGACGCACCCCTCGACATTATCGTATAATTGGAATCCTCCCGGTCGCCGACGTTCATCGAAAACACTTTGAGTCGTTTTGCTGATTTTTAAACAAAAGCTTAACTTTCCTCCCTCCTTTCCTACTTCCTCCCTCACGTACACTTAGACACTAGCAGAGCAATGCATTCTGGGTATAACGAACCACTAATCGGATTAATTTTCTTTGCAAGTTACTAAAAGAGTTCAATTATGAATGAAGGGCTTTTAATCTGGCGATCAGACGGTCACCGTAATTCACTGAGTGAGGATATTCTTATTATTCTATTAAACTGAGAGACTAAGAAAGTGAGTTATATCATTTTTAACGGCTTTTGGTTCAAGAAATGAATTGTTTTCGTGAGGAGCCCCCCCGCTGTGTCCTCATTAAAAGACTCAATTAACTGAACATTAATTGATTAGAAGTGTGCCAATTGGAAACTCCACGTCCTCTATAGTTAGCTCCAAATTACCAGAGAGAGGAGGACGCGTTCAGATCCTTTAATCAGGTAAAAGTGGCAAAACCTACACCGTAAGAAAGACTAGATACGTGTTAATATGCAGGTAGGATACATTTAGTTTCAAAGTAGGATATTTCCCTCTGAAATGTCGCGATAGGAGGCAGGAAATACTCAAGGGAAGCAGCTCAAGAGTGAATTAAAGGGTGGTTCATGCTGTCCTTGCTGTGGACCTTCTTTGGGGGCCCCCTTCTGGTCCGGGGCCCCCTTCTGGTCCGGGGCCCCAAGCTGTTGCCTGTCTACTGTGACCATGCTTTAATGTTATTTTTACTCGTACAAAATGACACTCTACTGGAAAGGGGGACGCCCAAAAGGCCTTGTTTTAATTGAAATTAATCAGACATTGAAACTGGATTTCTGTCAAATAAAGCGCGTCAAGATTCATATTTTTAGGTAAGACGTCGTGAATTGTTTGCAGCAGGTGGGATGTGTTCATCCAGATGGACAGAAGAGTGTTTGAAGTTTCTGTAAAACATATTTTTAATCTTTTAGAAGGACGATACTACTTAAAAATAAAGAAAGTAAATGAGGATCAGGCGAACAAAAGCGAACAAAGTCAGTGAATTAAAGTTAATCTCAACTCTAACGATTTCTCTCTCTCAGCCTCAAAGTGTCATCGATGAAGAACGCCACGAGGGGTTTCTTTCTCTTTCAGACGAGCCAAAGAGGATTAAAACCCACACACACATTCAGACATACACACACATTGACACTCACACACATTCAGACACACACACACATTCAGACAGACACACACACACACCCCCCCATCAGAACCACACAGACATATGAGTATAGCTTCTGACAGATTATACAGTCCAGTACCCCGCGGTATTTCACTAAATCAGTCTGCTGCTGATATATTTATATATATATTTATACTTATATATACTTCTTTCCTCTATTTAGGGAAAACTATTCGACATATAACCAAAAATATGATATTAAAGAGTGGATTTCTTGACGGAGAAGAAACAAATGCAATAAAAACTCCTCGTGAGTTTCTCTGTGGAAATGTTACCCTTAAACCAAAAGCAAAAGATTTTTTCTTTTTTTTTTTCTCACTAAGTGGCAAAAAACAGAGACATGCACATTTTTAGTTTCCAACAAAGCAACAGAAAGTAGAAATGAAGACGATTAGAGCGTCAAACACGGGAAGACGCCTCGGAAAAGATCCAGAATGCATTGCGACGTAGTGGTTTCCTCGTTGAGAGTTAGGCGCTCGAAGGAGACGAGAGCGTTAGCTGGAGGTTTGAGGCGAAGCCTTTCGTACGGAGTGTAACGAGCTTCTCAAATTCCCTCCTGATCCCCTCTTCCCTCGAAAGAGAAGGAACACACACACACACACACACACACACACACACACACACACACACACACACACACACACACACACACACACACACACACACACACACACACACACACACACACACACACACACACACACACACACACACACACACACACACATCACAAAACATGTTAAAAAAGCAAAGACAGTCCAAATGATAAAAAAAGCAACATAAAAACACATGAGTGGGACTTTTGACAGAAATCGTGCATGTGCTGTTATGTCCGTTAAGAGGGTCAAAGTTCATGAAGAAAGGGGGGGGGGGATTATTCCGTTTTTCTAGTATTTAAAACCCCCAAAATAATCCACAACTCGTTATGTTTTCAGTTCACAAATCCAACGGTTGTTTTGCCGTTCTATCCTCTGGCGGGTTTTCGGGGTTGGAAGAGTTTCCGGTGCCGAAATGTCTGGAAGTTAGTCGGTCAAATATCGGATGAGTCAGCGTTCATTTTTGAGTTGCAGTCGTTAAGTTTTAACTTCCCTTTTCTGTTGTTTTGGGGGGGGGGGGGGGGGGGGTTTAAGCGGGATTTGCTCAGTGTGCTATTCCATCAGGGTGAAGGTAAAAGGGGGGAAATCTGTATTAGTAAATCCAGGTAGACCCTGCTAAAGAGTTCTCTATGTGCCGAATCCTTCAGTCTCGTAAACGGGTCGAAAAAATTAGTTCCAAAGAAACAAAACAAAGGTGACGTCCGATTGTCTGGAATCCGGGATTTAACAGATCTCACGGATTAGTTTTAATCCAACAAACGGTCTCTCAAAGCTCATTCACCTCCATGACAAACAGAAGCACTTAATGGACTGCGTTTCCCAGCATGCTCTCTGTTAGATGAGCGCGTCCAAAAAAGGAAAAAACTAAAAAAAACGTAACGTCCGATCGTCTCTAATCTGGAAGTTTAATACACCTCACAGATGATGTTTTAATCCAACAAACGGTCCATGTGTCTCGTTCCCTCGATGACAAACAGACGCAACAATTGGACTGCAATTCCCAGCATGCCTTCTGTTAGATGAGGGCGTCCAAAAAACAAAAAAAACGTGACGTCCGGTCGTCTCTAAAACCTCACAGATGACTTTTAAATCCAACAAACGGCCCATGTGTCTCGTTCACCTCCTTGACAGACAGACAAACTCACGGACTGCGTTTCCCAGCATGCTCTCTGTTACATGAGCGCGTCGGGGTGCAGCGTGTGCTGGATCTGCTGCGGCTGCATGGGGGGAGGCAGCTGCAGAGGAAGAAGAGCCTCCACCATGTTGTGGCAGTGATGAGGAGGAGGCGTTCCTTCGTTGCTGGAACATTCCGCCATTTCTCCGCCGTGGAAGAAGTACTCGCTCTGCACGATGAACGCCTCGATGACCGCCTGGTTCAGCTTCGTGGTGGAGAGCGTTTCCTTGTTCTCGAAGTCGGGGCGCATCAGAGTCGGCCAGAAACAGATGGAGAGGTTGTCCGCCGTCATGAGGGTGCACTTACTGTGCTGGCTCACCCTGTGGGGGGGGAGGGGAGGAAATGTTGAGAAAATGAATAATAATAACAACAATACATGACACTTCTGGCGCATTTCCACTACAGGGTTTTGGCTCGGCTCGCTCTTTTTTGCTTTTCCACTAGGGGTAGCACCGGTTCACTGGTACTTTTTTTAGAACCACCTCAGTCGAGGTTCCAAGCGAGCTGAAAATATGCTAAACTAGTGACGTAAAACACTGCCGACCGCTGATTGGTCCGAGAGAATCGTCATTGCGCGAGACAGTCCCCAAGCGTCGCATAAGCACCAACAGACGAGCTACCGTCAGCAAGTCTTTCTAATTTCAACAAATCCGTAAAGAAATGGCAGCACAAAAAGGCACGCCGCGGTCGTTGGACGAGGTGCTACGTGTTTGCTAACGCCCTGCTCTTTGCTTGAAAGCGTTGTGTCCCTATCTATCGCAAAGCTCACTTCTAACAAACAAGCCTATTTTATCCTTAAATGTATGTTCGACAACCCAGCCGATCGCCCCGCCTGCACTGCGTGGTTACTATAGTTACTACGCTCGTTACTAACTGTAATGGAAACGCAGCTTAAAGTGAGCCGAAGCGAGCCGTGCTAAAACCTGTAGTCAAAATGCGGATAGATAGTAATAATAATAATACATGACACTTAATCAGGGTATATGCAGGAATCCTGAAGTCACATGTAAGACCTTTTAAGACCTTTTTTAAGACCCTTTCCATACATTTGAAGACCTCATCGCCACTTGGAGTTCTAACCGGTTACCTTGGCGACACACTTTACCTCACATTCACTATATACAGTATTGATTGTCCTTCCTCCTTATCTTCCAACCATTTGGACGCAGACTTGCATTTCCCCATAACGATGTTGTTTAACAACCGGCGTAAACGGACCTTCGCGCGCTATCAAGCAGTGAGTGCGCGATGTCCTGTTCAGATGACGTCACATCCAACGGGATGCCATAAATAAACTACACAGAATCACTACACACCTACGCAATGATTACATTCAGGCAGACTGTAGAATACAACCTCTTTGGACAATTTACATACTTATTGAAAACAAGCTACAAAATGTAATACCTTGGGAAATGCCGTTTAATACTTTTTAATAGCCTTAATTTTTGCTAAATTGATTCATCAACTTTTAATACTTTTTAAGACCCCGCGGACCCCCTGGTATATAGCGCTTTTATAAAAACTCCAAGGCAAGGCACCTTTCAACACAAGACAATTCAAAGTGCTTTACACAAATGAAAGACATTAAGACAACAATATTTTCTTTGCTTTTTAATGACTGTTCTGAAACTATTTCATATTCAAATCTACTGTATTTTAATGTTAGACATTACAGAAGCTCAAATCATTAAAATAAGACGTTCAGCCTGTATTTTTCTGCCGTCCCTCTCTTTGATTGAACACCTTTAAATGGGCGCTAATTAAAACTGAAGTCAATGTTTTACACAGTATTTGGTTAAATAAACACCATTTGTTAACCGTTACGACGAGCTGACTGTTCAGATTAATCACAGACTGATGCAGAGTGACATTATGATTAGAGTCGCCATTCATTAAATCTTCAAAGGATTCATTTGGTTAGTGACAGCTGTCATTAAATCCTGTCACTGTGCAGCTGGAGGAGGGAAGGAAAGCACTGTATCAGAGAAGAGGTAGGCCTATGTAGAACTGTACCAGATATTTCCACACAACTACTGGTTAGTGTTCAATAGCAGCCGAGACAATTCAGTAATGGCATATTTTTCAGGGTTTATCTGATAAATGAGAGAAAAGTGAGTCCTATGCTCCTATCACCAAAAAGTACAATTTCCATCTAAAGGTCCCGACACACCGGGCCGATTTCGGCCGTCGATAGATGTCTGCCCGTCGATGAGCGTCGTATCGCCCTACTCAGATTGGTGTGTCCCGCACCGTCGTGTCTTTTCGGCCGTGCCGACACCTTTTTGGCCGAAAACCTACCGATTCGACATGTTGAATCGGTAGGTAATCGGCCAAAGGCTGTCGGTCAAATAAATCACTCTGATTGGCTGTTCAGCTAGCGAATCAGTGCATGAGAAGCGAAATGGAAGTGAGGGACCCAAACAAACGATTAAGAAGGCACACAGACGGCTATTCTTTTTCATTTTCATCTCAGCTGGACGCAAGAGTTTCTTTTTCATCATGGCGATCTGGAATGAAGAAACCGAAGACCAACGCACGCTATTTGTTGTTTGTTTATATCACGCAGTCTGTTCTCTTCTCTCGGTTATCACGCAGTCTGTTCTTCTTCTCTCGGTTATCACGCAGTCTGTCTTCCGGTTGTTGCCTCTTTTGAATGACGAATACACACTACCGCCGCCTGCTGGTAAGGAGAGTTATTGCCACTCACGCATGCGCAGTTCGTACGTGCTTCTTGGCCGTCGGCTGAAGTCTTTGCGGTGTGTTCCAGTGCGACTGTTGGCCAAGACGCAGAGACGCGAGGCGACGCAACAGTCGGGTCCGTCGGGACGTGTTCTTTGGCGTCAGCTTGGTGTGTCTGGGCCTTAATCTAAAGCTAAATGAACAGGACTATAATTCAGTATTTCTTTAGGTAAATCATTGTCTGACTATTTGGTGATGTAGGACAGCCGCCTGGTTCATACCTCAGCAAATCTGAAGAGGAAAAGAGTGATCATTCTCAAGTTATGGGCTTTTTTGACACCATATTCGGCCTGGTCTAATGTGGCTCTTTTTCAGGGATTGGGGAAGAACCAAAAAAACATTCGGTCCCCCAAAATCTAATTTGACAACAATCAATGTCATTAATGGGAGACCCTAAAGATAATCATTGTTGTGTTTTGTTCTACCTCGGGTAGGGGTATCTCAATCTGAGGGCCCTTCCTGCTTCACCGTTGTAAAACAGCTAAATGACTCCATGTCAAAAGTGTCTTTTCTTGCACTTTTATATCAGATTCAAAGAGGACAGGTAACGTTTTAGATGCTAGATTCGCTCTCACTGGGTAGTAATTAATGACTATGTTTCTTTCTTGGACCTGAAGATGTTCAACTTGTTTGTTTGTTTATTCTTTCTTGTTGTTATTTGCAACAGAATCAGGCTTTAACTTGTCGCTTTACAGTCAGACGTCTAGATGTGTCGGAGCAAAGTTCACTCAGTTCAGTTTTCTAAGGAATAATTCAACAGACAGTCGTGACTGCAGTTCATACCAAAGCTTCTGTGTGTGTGTGTGTGTGTGTGTGTGTGTGTGAGTGTGTGTGTGTCAGCTCGATGTAAAAACTGCAAACGTCCCGATGTGTTTGACAGCAGCTTTTAGGATGAAGTGAAGAAGCTGCGGTGTGTTCACTGTCATCGCAGGGAAACGTACAAAGAGTTTAGCCCCTGCTGGTGCTTCAAACTAAGGGTTTAACACACACACACACACACACACACACTGACTGTAGAGTGTGTGTGTGTGTGTGTGTGTGTGTGTGTGTGTGTTTATCTGTGTGTTCTGGCATCATGTCTTACCTGTTGAGGTGTGTGATGATGAACTTGAACACCTGGTAGTTGACAGAAGGAAACTTCTTCACGATCTCATGAAGAACTTGCAGACGCTCGATGTAGTCCACGATTTCTGACACACACACACAAACACACACACACACACACACGGGGAGAGAAAAGAGAAAGCATTTAACATTTCACACATTCTTTTGGGAAACGGAAATTACAGTATACTCTCCAGAAAAAACAAAAGGATGAGATGCTGCCAAGACACACACACACACACACACACACACACACACACACACACACACACACACACACACACACACACACACACACACACACACACACACACACACACACACACACACACACACACACACCACACACACACACCACACACACACACACACACACACACACGATGGTCGGCTTATTATTTTTAAATATGGCGATAATTTATGAGCAATTCATTTCAGTTTTTATCCTCAAACCGACCGACGCCTTTCAAAAGCTCCCAGAGCACAATTTAAAGTCTTTAAAAACCTAAAATCAGATATTTTCACTTGTTGAATAATTTACTTGATAAGTAAAATGATTTTGCAATAAAACATTAAGAGTTTAGGGTAACACTTTATTTTAAGGTATATTCACCATCAACTAGTTGTTCATTAACATGCATATTAGCAGTATATTGGCTCTTTATTAGTCATTATAAAACAATTATTAATGCCTTATTCTACATGACCATATTCTACAAGTACTAGGCCGTTAGTTGAGAGTTTTTCATCAATAACCCTCTAATTAGTGCTGATTTATTGCAAGTAAGGAAGTTGTTGTACATGAGTTTTGGTCTTAAAAGGGACCTATCATGCAAAATGCACTTTCTGATGTCTTTTCTACATCACCATGTGTCCCCGGTGTGTCCTCGGTGAGTCAGGGAACTCACGCAGCGTCAGGAAATAAAACCCTCTCTCTTTTCCTCCGTACCCAAATCTCTAAAAACGGGGGAACAACGGAGCTGATCCAGATTTGCGTCCGATATGACGTAATATCTGAAATGTGGACCCACGGCCCTATCAGAAAGTTGCTATCAGAAACAATGCCCGACTGATTTGGACGTAATATGGTCGGTGTTTACATTAGCATCGCTAACACTCAGAGCTAACCTGTACTGGAGAGCATGTGTGTGAAGAAGCAGGAAGTAAAAAGGAACTCACCTTGTGGTATAACCGGCAAGAGAGAAAGCCTTTGAGCTCCATACTGTTTCAGAGAGAATCCTTGATAATCCATGATATGGCGTTTCATCACGGCAGCATTTAGTTTAGACAGTAGCTGCCGGGTCCCGCATGAGCTCAGACCCCTCCTCTTTATTTTTTAAAGCTTTATACCCCAAATCAGAACTTTAGAAACAGGAAGTGAAATAGAGGGATATGAGGCATGGCTAGAATGGGTGGTCTGTTTGGTATTTGGAGCAAAACACTTCATAGACATGTTTTTAATATATTTGTATATATCTGAGACCTATGCTGTTGCCTAAAAATAGAATGATAGGTGACCTTTAAAATAAAATGTTACCGAGTTTAGATTATGAAGATTAAAAAGACAACTCGATGTAAAATAAAATACACTCATCTCTCTATCTCGTTTGACTTTAAGGATTTGTCGACTGTGTAAAAATCGGTTTACTAATGCAGGCTACTAAATTATAGATGATGTGATTAAATTGTCATGTTTCATCAGCACATGGTAGGAAATACACGCCGAAAACTGAGAATCTTTATGTGGAAAAAAGAGAAAAATGGAACAGATAATGTAACCTGACTTAATGCTAAACTGTGCAGATGTTTGAGTAGTAAAAAAAACAACTAGAAAACCCTTGAAAACAACAAATACATAAACATCTGTGTGCGTTTCCTGGAGAGCACGCTGTCTATGAAACTCCTGAATATTCCTCATCCTCTCCGGAGAATTCCTCTCTTCCCCGCAGGCGAGAAGCTCGTCAGAGCAGAAGCGCTCGACTCAATACTTTAATATTTACAGAGCAGATGTGAAACAAGAGCTTTCACCTGTGGAGAGTCACAACACATCTCCCTCTGTGTGTGTGGAATATCATTCACACATTAAAGCCAGACGTCACCACCAAGCCCCCAGGAAGTGTGCCGGACTCTGAGGAAAATATTCGTTGTGTCCAAACGGCGGTACTACAACTTCCGTATCAGTCCGTGGCGTCGCTGGGCCCAGAAAGACCTTCCCCATTGACTAACATTGGGAAAGAGATGTCTGTAAATCAGCCGATAATTTTTTTTAACTAGATAAACTACCCAGGATGAACTATTTTATAGCCCTTATTAGAATCATTCGGTCCTCAAGTTGTAAAATGTGCTAATAACGTTATTCTGAGAGTTATTTTCCTCGGCATTACGAACGCGCATCTGAGAGTGGGAGCTCGGGGGGCGGGGCTTAAGGGGCGCATGCTCTGTGAGCGCACATACGGGTTCTTCTGCTCTGACATGGCATGCTGGGTAATCTGTGACGTTTCGCTCTCTCAAAAGTTGGGCCATTTTGTCCTCATGAGCCAATGAGCAGCTCTCATAGGAAAGAACGAGACCCCTCCTCCCACGCTGTATCCAGTTCTTATTATACATCCATGGTCACCACGCCCCTTGTGACGTGTTGCCGTGGTGACAGCATGACAACACTCTCAGGAGTAAACAGAGGTATGAGGTGATGAAGAGGAGGAGGAGGTTCTTCACCCCGCTGGAGGTGTCCTCTCACGGAGGCCGACCTGTGGGTCTCTTTCCTGGGCAAAGTGTGCGACCTCACCCCGCTGATGGAGGAGCACAAAGGTGGAGTAATAACAGACATATTCATCTGGAAATACTCATATATATTCATATGTACTGGTAGATGCACCTCGTTGGCTCCATGGGAAATAAATAACTAGGGATGGGTATCGTTAAGGTTTTAACGGTACTACTACTTTTATCGATACCGCTTATCGATCCGGTCCTTTAACGGTACTCTTATCGGTTCTTTTGGAGGAAAAAAAAGGTAAACTAACTAAACAAGTGTGTGTGTGTGAGTGTATATGTGTGCGTGTGTGTGTGTGTGTGTGAGTGTCTATGAGTGGGTGTGCGTGTGTCTATGAGTGTGTGTGTGTGTGTGTGTCTGGGTGTGTGTGTGTGTGTGTGCATATGTGTGTGTGTGAGTGTCTATGAGTGTGTGTGCGTGTGTCTATGAGTGTGTGTGTGTCTGTGGGTGTGTGTGTGTGTGCGTGCGTGTGTGTCTGAGTGTATATGTGTGCGTGTGTGTGTGTCTGTGGGTGTGTGTGTGTGTCTGTGGGTGTGTGTGTGTGTGTGCGTGTCTGTGTGTGAGTGTCTATGAGTGTGTGTGTGTGTGCGTGTGTCTATGTGTGCGTGTGTGTGTGTGCGTGTGTGTGTGTGTCTGTGTGTGAGTGTCTATGAGTGTGTGTGCTTGTGTCTATGTGTGCGTGTGTCTATGTGTGCGTGCGTGTGTGTGTGGGTGTCTATGTGTGTGTGTGTGTGTGTGTGTGCGTGTGTCTATGTGTGCGTGTGTGCGTGTGTCTATGTGTGTGCGCGTGTGTGTGTGTGTCTGTGGGTGTCTATGTGTGTGTGTGTGCGTGTGTGTGTGTGCGTGTGTGAGTGTCTATGAGTGCATACGTGTGTGTGTGTGTGTGTGTGTCTATGTGTGTGTCTGTGTGTGAGTGTCTATGAGTGTGCGTGTGTATGTGTGTGTGTGTGTGCGTGCGTGCGTGTGCTCCAAATGAACGAATGAATATCAATTAATTGCTCAAAAATCATCAACTTGTCCAGCTACTCTGAAACATGTGCATTAAAGAAACTTCACTTATTCTTTTACTTCTGGAACTTTTTAAAGCTTTAAAGTTATTATAATCACAGACAGGAGAACAAAATGTTCACGTCGACGTTCCAGAGCAGCAGGAGGCCTTTTCAAATATATTTAGACACATAGTTACGACCGCACACGTAACGACACACAGATTTATTGATCCCGCAGGCGATCAATCATCCTAAGGAGGAGCCAGCGGCGGCCTTTGACCCCTGAACGACCCCGAGAGGTCAAAGGTCATTCATCCACAGCGCCGTACCTCACATTAACTAGAGATATGACACAAAGGAACGTTTTTCAATCGCTCTTTCATCATTTTTGATATCAGTGATATTGGGCTGTTCACACCTTTTACCCACAATGCAATGGGGTTTATCAAAGGGACTATAAATAAATGAATAAAAATGTGAAGTTTTTTGTAAAATAGGTTAAAAAATATGTAATAAATCTGGTAAATAACGCAATTTACGAAAAGGGCATTTTTTCTTCCTTTTTATGAAACAAAGGTCTTAAAAAAATCTATTTATGTATGAATATTTATAGTATTAATACAGGGATATGAGTATTAATAATCCCTTTAAAGCCAGTTAGTATTAAATGAACTTGAATTAATTCATTTTGACGGTTTCAGCAATATTGTGTGTTGTTACTTAAGCTTAAAGAGGACATATAATGCTGTTTTTCAGGTCCATATTTGTATATTTTTGCCTGTACTGTGACATGTTTCCGTGCTTTAATGTGTGAAGAGAGAGAAAGTCAAAGCGATGCGGCAACATAATAAAAAAGGAAGTGAAGGACGGAGAGAAACCGAGAGGAAGCGTTTCTCCTCCAGAGGATTTGACTCATTTTCCAGAGAAGAAAAACCGACTGTGTGAGTATTTTTGGCTCATTAATCTGCTGTTGTCAGCTTCACACACACACACACACACACACACACACACACACACACACCACACCCACCCTGCAGCTGAAGAAAGCCTCTTAAGAGAGTGTGTGATGTGACAGAAAACTTCACTTCTGCAGCATTTAAGAGATCTGCTTCAAACCAGAAGGTACGCGTGTGCCTAGGGTTTACACATGTAAAAAAGCCATTTTCAAGTCAAAAGCGTGTTTTCTTAAACTTTTATATCGAATTCAAAGCATTTTCCTATCAGATTCTGCAGGAATCTAAAGATTTGTGGATGATTTCTTCTCTCTGCATGGTCATTAATGTCTCAGTTGTGTTCCTGAAGGTGTTTGTTTGTTCTTACTTGCGGCCTCCACCAGCTCGGGGTGCAGGCTGTAAGGGATCAGAGGGTCGGGAAGGTCGGCGAAAAACGCCTTCAGAGCTCCAGCAGCAGCGTGCACCGCCACGTCCATCACCACGAAGTCGATACTGTGGTCTACAGAGAGAGAGAGGGAGAGATAAAGAGACAGCTTGGTTTGTGGTTGAATACTTGTTCGGGTGATTTGGGGAGGCGTGTGGTGCAGTGGGTAGGGATCAGGGGGTCACAGGTTCAAACCCCACTGCAGTCAGCATGTCGTTGTGTCCCTGAGACACTTCACCTCAAAATTGCTCCTGTGGGGATTGCCCACAGTATTGAGTAAGTAAGTCGCTTTGGATAAAAGCGTAACATGTAATGAATGATTTGGGAAGTTGTTAAAGATGTGGCTTAAATGCGACACGAAGAGCTTGGTCCATTTAAACGTGTGTGTTAGACCTGGATCTGAAAACATGTTGATCTCTTCAGAAACGAGTCAAACTGGGTCGAACGAGTCAAACTGGGTCGGAGCTTCAGTTTGAGACAGATATCAAAGAGCTAACGTGTGTGTGTGTGTGTGTGTGTGTGTGTGTGTGTGTGTGTGTGTGTGTGTGTGTGTGTGTGTGTGTTGTGGTTCATATTAGCGTTACTGAAGCTGGTGTGTGTCGCAGCTTCCTTTAGACGCATTTCAAACGGACATTTCTGACGCTTTTCATTTATCACTTCCTCACTTCTGTGATCACCTTTCCGGCACGTTCTTAATCTAAATGAAGTTAGATAACTTCCTCACACAGTCAACAGAAGGATAAACAGGCCCAACCTGCTGTGGTACTTAGACACTAACGTACAAAACTTAGGCAAATGAATATGAGAGAGCCACTAGCCTCTCTGGGGATTGAACCGACAACCTTTTAGTCACATTCTCGTTCTTATTCTTGCACACTTTTTTTTAGTAGCATCTCTCCAATTCTTGTGCATGAGACCTTCTCTGAGCACAGACCCAGTGTTTCTCTGATGGAGCGAACAGAAAACACTCCTAGCTCCAAAAAGAAAACCATATTTCTGCTCCACCGCTTCCCTTTGAGATGATATTTCTGTGTCGGTTCATAGCCTCACTCTGCAGTTTGTGACACATCAAACTGGTGTCAGCTCTCTAATTAACCCCGAGAGGAAGAGGACGAAGAAGAAAGAGAGATAGATGGAAAGACACATCACTTCCTGTTTTGGTCAAAGGACGATGAAGAAGAGGGAGGAGGAAAAAAGGGAGCGAGAAGGAGGACAAGAGCCCTGAGGAAACATGACAGCTGTCACACTCGATCTGAAACACTGCCA
>CM062275.1:32909670-32922170 GCA_031216635.1 Dissostichus eleginoides
TGTGTGTGTGTGTGTGTGTGTGTGTGTGTGTGTGTGTGTGGGCCTCACCTTGATCAAACAGTTTCTGGATGTTGTCCTGGTCCGTTTTGTTCCCACTGACTCGATAAACGCCTTCTGTCGTCAGACCTGGAAACACAAACATCACTCACGTTCAGAAACAGCTCCAACACACTTCATTTAAATGCAATATAGAAAGCGTTACACATAAAAAAAGTGCATTAAATACGCTGAATTGAACCAGACGGAGCAACAGGAGCACTGTAACCACACGCTGAGATTAAGGCTAAAAGCTTTCACGCCATAAATTCAGTCAAATAACGTTCTCTTTCTGGGTTTTAAGAGCCTCTGAAGCAGGACTCGCTGCTCACTATGACTAACTTTGGCCTCATTAAAGACTTGATAATTGCTGGTTTCCTACACATGTGCAACCAGTGATTAAAAGATGTTTGTGGTGCGCTGGGGTTATCATTTTAGTTTGAGGATTATTGGTCGAGGCCACCAGCGGATCCACATGCAGCAGTGATACAAACACACGACAACAACTCTGCATCTTGCCCAGTATCTGTGTCTAACATCTAGTCAGAATGTGTCTCTCCACCTGATATGAGACACAATAACTTCAGAAGTAACACTGCAGTGAGATATAGGCTCTTGTTTTTAGACAATGCATCATCTTGTGAAGTCAAAACATCTTACTTTGAGTCGTATCTCAGATGAAACACATATTCTTTTATTAGAAAATCACCAACTAACATCAGAAAACAGAAAACCTTTGAGCATTTGCGGCACACACATTTCCTGATTCTGGTAAAAATATAGCTCAAAATGAGTTCTCCTGCTAATTACAAGAGTGATTTATCTAAATATCCCTTCTTGTTTCAAGAGATCTTACCAAGCTGATGTTCACTTGTTCAATTGGCAGATTATTGGACTTATTTCAAGTGAAAACACCTTGTTTTCATTATTGTTGAACTTGTTTTTGGAGCAGCATTTCTTACCGATGTGATCAAGAAAACGCTTTCTTTTCTAGGGTTTTTGCAACTTATGGATATGAAACAGCACGGATGCATTCACATGACACTCATTGAGAAGTAAACATAGCTTAGCATAAAGAAGGGAAAAGGACATGGAGAAAGTAGTTCAGTAAGTGGGTAAAGATGGAGGAGGGAAACTAGCTGCTTTGTCATTCAAATGATTTCAATCTTAAAGAACAGCCAAGTTTCACATCTTTATATCTGGAACCAAACTTTTAAATCCAGGCTGAAGACTTTTCTGTTGCCGCTGCTTTTAATGAAACTATTCAGATCTCACACTGCACTGTAACTTTCTCCAGGAGGCTTAAAGACATTTCTATGGGTTTACAATCCAAAAGTAGTTTGAAGACCCTCGATGTATGTAGTGTCTCTACTTTAAAGAGTCCTCTCCTGCTGATGTTCAGGTGTATATCAGTATGTAGTGTCTCTACTTTAAAGAGTCCTCTCCTGCTGATGTTCAGGTGTATATCAGTATGTAGTGTCTCTACTTTAAAGAGTCCTCTCCTGCTGATGTTCAGGTGTATATCAGTATGTAGTGTCTCTACTTTAAAGAGTCCTCTCCTGCTGATGTTCAGGTGTATATCAGTATGTAGTGTCTCTACTTTAAAGAGTCCTCTCCTGCTGATGTTCAGGTGTACATCAGTATGTAGTGTCTCTACTTTAAAGAGTCCTCTCCTGCTGATGTTCAGGTGTACATCAGTATGTAGTGTCTCTACTTTAAAGAGTCCTCTCCTGCTGATGTTCAGGTGTACATCAGTATGTAGTGTCTCTACTTTAAAGAGTCCTCTCCTGCTGATGTTCAGGTGTATATCAGTATGTAGTGTCTCTACTTTAAAGAGTCCTCTCCTGCTGATGTTCAGGTGTACATCAGTATGTAGTGTCTCTACTTTAAAGAGTCCTCTCCTGCTGATGTTCAGGTGTATATCAGTATGTAGTGTCTCTACTTTAAAGAGTCCTCTCCTGCTGATGTTCAGGTGTATATCAGTATGTAGTGTCTCCACTTTAAAGAGTCCTCTCCTGCTGATGTTCAGGTGTATATCAGTATGTAGTGTCTCTACTTTAAAGAGTCCTCTCCTGCTGATGTTCAGGTGTATATCAGTATGTAGTGTCTCTACTTTAAAGAGTCCTCTCCTGCTGATGTTCAGGTGTATATCAGTATGTAGTGTCTCTACTTTAAAGAGTCCTCTCCTACTGATGTTCAGGTGTATATCAGTATGTAGTGTCTCTCCTTTAAAGAGTCCTCTCCTGCTGCTGTTCAGGTGTACATCAGTATGTAGTGTCTCTACTTTAAAGAGTCCCTTCCTGCTGATGTTCAGGTGTATATCAGTATGTAGTGTCTCTACTTTAAAGAGTCCTCTCCTGCTGATGTTCAGGTGTATATCAGTATGTAGTGTCTCTACTTTAAAGAGTCCTCTCCTGCTGATGTTCAGGTGTATATCAGTATATCAACGTTTGACGTTGTATTACTTTCTCAATCCTTTTGATCTTATCTTAAACCTGGATGTATTTACTTTTATGAGGCAGTATTACGTATTTGTAGTTATTTATTATATGTGGTAATAAATCTGGACTCTGGACCTTCTTAATAACGGTTTCACTTGAGAGAAGCAGGCATAAAGCGCCCTCTTAGCCTCAGTTTTAGGTAACTTCCTATATTTGTTCTGGACATTTACTCATTTGGGTCTGTTTTAGGTGCATTATTGTTTTCAGGTCGTCACCAAGCATCAATTTAATGTATTTCTTCCAGATTAAGAAGACTTTCATGGCAGTGACATCTAGTCGCAGTGCTTTGCCTCAACAACGTGACAGTTCCTCTCGCACGTGTGGTCAGAGTTATTCATAATTCAACAAGGAAAAGATGTGAAACAATACAAGCCATTATTTATTTAGAGGAAATGTGAAGTGTAGCTGAGACAGAGAAGCAAAGATTCCTCCTTTTGAGAGGATGTATATCAACAGAGAACCGTATTACAACAGCTGTCCAGAGGAAATACATTTAAAACAGACAAACGGAGAATAAATCATTTAGTGATTTTGCATTAAAGCCTTCAGCTCTGACCATATATAGTGAGGACAGCTGGCACCTGACAGCTGATCTCAGACCAGCACATATGGAGAAAGAGTGTCTTAATTAGAGCTATTATATGGCTGCTGCTGCTGCAGTACCACACACACACACACCACACACACACACACACACACACACACACACACACACACACACCACACAACACACACACACACACACACACACACCACACACACACACAAACACACACCAACACACACACACACACACACACACACACACACACACACACACACACAATCCATACAGGTTGTTCTGCTCTGTCGCTGCTGCTGCAAGGTCATCCACACTGCAGCATAAATACGTGTGTGTGTGTTGTGTGGTGTGTGTGTGTGTGTGTTGTGTTTCTGCAGGGGCAGTTAAGCATAGACAGTATTATGTAAATTCAGCTTTAATGGATATAGTAAATTTTGTCAAGTGTGCGAGAGTCAGCGTGTGTGTGTGTGTGTTTGTTCATCAACATCTGGGTGTTAATCTGCACCTGTTTGTGTCTTTGTGAATGTGTGTGTGTGTGTGTGTGTGTGTGTTTGCGTCGACTCAGGTGTGGATGGCAGAACACTTGAGTTTAGCCGGTAAATTCACAGATATCTAAAGAAAGCAGCGTTTTGTTTTTTTAATTACTTTACCTTAGTGTAATCAGCAACCCACTCAACCCAGTGTGTGTGTGTGTGTGTGTGTGTGTGTATAAAGTCCTATATATGTGCTGTTTCTGTACCTTCACTATGTTTTAGATTCCTATAGTTTTATGGGCTGATTTCACAGCTCAGTTAACGACCTTCAGCCTGATGACAGACTGTTATCTCGTAAATTACACGGTGCAGCAACTCCTTCTTCAAATATTCAATTCATTTCAATTCTCTGAGTCAGAGTCACGTGATGTTCCTGCAGGTTCTGGTTGTGCCTGATGTGTTTCTTCACACATTAACTTGGTAAAAACACCTCAGAGTTTAACGTCTCGCAGCTGAACATCGAGACATTGGCCCTAAAATCATCAGCTGATTCCTGAAGGGGAACTTTAATAATAAGTGGGATGACTAGATGAGCGAAAAATAACTCAATTAGAAATATGAGCTAGTTTTCCTGTCATTTAGTAAAATAAGTCAGAATCTCTCATTCATTAAGTGTATGGGTATAAAACAATCAATAATGCAATGTATCTGCCAAAACACATTATCCCTTAACTGTCTTTTTACATTAGTGTATCAGACACTGAAGGTCAAAGTCTTGTTCAGGTGTATATCAGTATGTAGTGTCTCTACTTTAAAGAGTCCTCTCCTGCTGATGTTCAGGTGTATATCAGTATGTAGTGTCTCTACTTTAAAGAGTCCTCTCCTGCTGATGTTCAGGTGTATATCAGTATGTAGTGTCTCTACTTAAAAAGAGTCCTCTCCTGCTGATGATCAGGTGTATATCAGTACGTAGTGTCTATACTTTAAAGAGTCCTCTCCTGCTGATGTTCAGGTGTATATCAGTATGTAGTGTCTCTACTTTAAGAGTCCTCTCCTGCTGATGTTCAGGTGTATATCAGTATGTAGTGTCTCTACTTTAAAGAGTCCTCTCCTGCTGATGTTCAGGTGTATATCAGTATGTAGTGTCTCTACTTTAAAGAGTCCTCTCCTGCTGATGTTCAGGTGTATATCAGTATGTAGAGTCTCTGCTTTAAAGAGTCCTCTCCTGCTGATGATCAGGTGTATATCAGTACCTAGTGTCTCTACTTTAAAGAGTCCTCTCCTGCTGATGTTCAGGTGTATATTATATGTAGTGTCTCTACTTTAAAGAGTCCTCTCCTGCTGATGTTCAGGTGTATATCAGTATGTAGTGTCTCTACTTTAAAGAGTTCTCTCTGCTGATTCAGGTGTATATCAGTATATATGTCTCTACTTTAAAGAGTCCTCTCCTGCTGATGTTCAGGTGTATATCAGTATGTAGTGTCTCTACTTTAAAGAGTCCTCTCCTGCTGATGTTCAGGTGTATATCAGTATGTAGTGTCTCTACTTTAAAGAGTCCTCTCCTGCTGATGTTCAGGTGTATATCAGTATGTAGAGTCTCTGCTTTAAAGAGTCCTCTCCTGCTGATGATCAGGTGTATATCAGTACCTAGTGTCTCTACTTTAAAGAGTCCTCTCCTGCTGATGTTCAGGTGTATATTAGTATGTAGTGTCTCTACTTTAAAGAGTCCTCTCCTGCTGATGTTCAGGTGTATATCAGTATGTAGTGTCTCTACTTTAAAGAGTTCTCTCCTGCTGATGTTCAGGTGTATATCAGTATATAGTGTCTCTACTTTAAAGAGTCCTCTCCTGCTGATGTTCAGGTGTATATCAGTATGTAGTGTCTCTACTTTAAAGAGTCCTCTCCTGCTGATGTTCAGGTGTATATCAGTATGTAGTGTCTCTACTTTAAAGAGTCCTCTCCTGCTGATGTTTACATGCACAAAAACCTATATAACACACTATACGAAAGAAGAAAAAAAGCCCAAAAAGCATAATAGATTTAAATATCGTAAGAATTTCCAAATTCATACTAGAAGGTCCACACAGTTTATAAATAGTAAATAAATATAATATATATAGAGAAAAATATCACAGTCAGTGTGAGTCTACTTTTCTCCAAGGTGCCCTGAATGCAGCACGACTCATTCCCCTTTGGCCTTAAAGTGACCCGTCCAACGCCCTCTGACAAAATGTCACCACCCTGTTCATCTTTGTCCTTATGAGGACATTTGATTCTCAACAGGATATAACACACACACACACACACTCACACACACAAACTCACAGATACACTCACACACTCACAGATACACTCACACACTCACACACACACTCACAGATACACTCACACATAAAGGACCTGAGGGGAAGGAAGCTAACAGTGCAGCTCATGTTTGCATGTTTGAATCTGATAAGACTCGTCCTGCTGTGATATGATCTAATATCCTGATGCACACACACTTACACACACACCCACCCACCCACATTTACAGACACACACACTTGGAGTATCACAGTTCCTCTCATCACTCTTCAACTCTTATCTCTATCTTATCTCAAAGCTGTTTAACTGTCTCTCCTTTACACTATCTGTCTGTCTGTCTCTCTCTGTCTGTCTGTCTCTCTCTGTCTGTCTGTCCGTCTGTCTCTCTGCTCATTGGCCAGTTGCCACCGTTATTTTATTGCCTTGACAACCATCTGCTGTGGGAGTGGACAGGAAACCAGTTCAATAAGCGAAAGTCAATCATCGGCTATTTTTAACTCTTATTTCACCAGAGAAGGACACACACACACACACACACACACAGACACACACACACACACACACGAGTGTTTGTTATTCTTTTTCATCCCAGTTTGAAAGTCTACTCTGACATTGAAAAGTAATGCAACGCTTCATCTCAAGGCCTGTTTCATCGAGCGATTGCAAAGATATATAAAGTCTAGCGAACTGAACGTGATGCAGAATAAATCACAACTCCACTGCGTCGTAAAGCTGATTACATGATCCCAAAACAACCTGGATGTGTCCAATAATGGGACAAAGAAGCGTGACTCATTCCTGTAAAAAAAGACAAACCCCCGACTCTGTTCGACACACAGAGTCTGACTGTTGTGATGAACTCGCCCGAGAGAAATATCCAAACACTGGCGCCATAAAAAGTTTAACAATCCCCGCGGCTGTTTAGGAATTTATCAGAAAGGGTTTGAAACTGAGCTGCTTTTTGTCAACTTAACATCTGTGTTACTGTGCGTGGTGACCTTTGACCTCGGCAGTTAGATAATGACTCGTCTGACTGATGTGTTTACTAGTCTTTATAAATAGACAAGTGGCGCACAAACTGTTAAAACATGTTATCCGCATTAACATAATGACTTTCAGGTGTCGACAGTGCTGAGATAATCACATCTAAGAAGAACATGTAAACACACTCGGTGTTAAACTGAGGAACGGGAAACCGTCTACAACGAGATCTAAGAATATTTGATTCTCTGCAGCACGTGTTGATTTGCCATTTAATTGCATGCTTGTGTTTTTAAGGAGAGGACTCTTTAAAGTGGAGACACTACATACTGATATACACCTGAACATCAGCAGGAGAGGACTCTTTAAAGTGGAGACACTACATACTGATATACACCTGAACATCAGCAGGAGAGGACTCTTTAAAGTAGAGACACTACATACTGATATACACCTGAACATCAGCAGGAGAGGACTCTTTAAAGTAGAGACACTACATACTGATATACACCTGAACATCAGCAGGAGAGGACTCTTTAAAATAGAGACACTACATACTAATATACACCTGAACATCAGCAGGAGAGGACTCTTTAAAGTAGAGACACTACATACTGATATACACCTGAACATCAGCAGGAGAGGACTCTTTAAAGTAGAGACACTACATACTGATATACACCTGAAAGCTAGCTTCATATGGCCTCTTTAAATAATCCAAAGAGTCGGTCTTCACGTGGGAACACTCTACTGTTTCTGTGTTATCTTATTCAACCCTACAGTAAACAGGATCTGCAGATCCCAGCCCGCATGTTCCAGTTTCTCAAATCCAGGACATAGAGCTCTGATCCCGCGCTCATTATAAAATGTGCTCTGAGATGCTAACGTGACTCCTTTAAAGGAAGATAAATGTGCAGGTAGAAGGGCCTTGATTTTCCCCAGAGGAAACCAAAATGCAGCTTTTTCCCACAATCCTCAGGCTGAGAAATGAGCCGGTCTGGAAGTCATTCTGCTGCCGATACTCTCCTCAAGAGAGAGAGAGTGTGTGTGTGTGTGTGTGTGTGTGTGTGTGTGTGTGTGTGTGTGTGTGTGTGTGTGTGTGTGTGTGTGTGTGTGTGTGTGTGTGTGTGTATGGAACTAATGACCTAAGGTGAGCACTTACATTGACTCACACACATCTATGCACACACACACACACACACACACACACAGTTGTGGTCTGGAGGAGTCATCAGTTTCTCCGTTGGTGTTTTAATTTAATGACCGACCCTCAAAACCACAAACCATGGGTCAATATAAATCAATACAAAGGCTGTGAGGGGAGTGTGTGTGTGTGTGTGTGTGTGTGTGTGTGTGTGTGTGTGTGTGTGTGTGTGTGTGTATGATTTAATATGTGGGCACCTTGGGTAACCGGATCCATACCCCCACACACACGCAGACTTCTTTCAGGCTGAGAGTTTTACAGCAGCGTAAATCACCATTTCATCAACTGTCCACTTTCAGCTTTCTCTACGTCGCTTTCGGAGACTGACAGAGGTTTCTCTTAAGTCCTGTTGTCGTAATAAAAACCAAACCGCAATTGAAGACCATGATAAGTAGAGTTACAGAGGGTCATCTCAAACACTCTATAATGGCTTTCTTTCTAGGCTGTGTCGAGTCAAACTGAGCAACTGAGATCACATGTATCCAGAGTTTGGCCTAAAAAAAACACAACTACACAAGAAAAACCCCACTAACCAACCTGAGCCGGTGTTATAGCCGTGTGTGTGTGTGTGTGTGTGTGCAGTAGGACAGATGTCCAGCTTTTTCAGGAAGCGACAGTAGCATCCGACGACACACACACTCATTTCTAATGCAGCAGAGACATATGGGCTAGCATTATAAATAGAGATGTCAAGCTGCAGCTAACCAACTACTGCTCTATTTACTTACTTACACACACACAGACACACACCGGCACAAACAGACACACCGGCACACATACACACACAAGCACATATTCATAAAAGCGCTTGTTCAATTTGCCCTTTTTTAAATTTGTATTTCCCCTGTTTGTTCCCCCTGGAGCAGAATGCGATGATAATAATGAGGCTTAGTAAATTGTGTTTTGACTAAAGCACAAACACACTCCTGCAACACAATTAAACCTACAATCATAATAACTATGTTTTGATTGTAGGTGCAAAATGTCCTTAATACAGAATACATTAACCGCCTAAGATTACAGATTTGACTTTGCTAAATGCTGTAAGAGTGTGTGGAGCTTTGGGTTTTAACAATAGCAGCCCAATGAGTCATTTCTTAGTCATTACCTTCACACAGAGAAAAACCACACGTAACTGAACACACACTGCACTCAATGACTTATTTGCACCCATCACTAACACTTTATTTCTGGTAAGGCTAAGTGACGACGCCGGGGAGAAGAGAGAGAGATAATGATGTGACGGAGAGGATGGAGAGAGAGTAAAGAAAGAGACTGATAGAGGATGAAGAGGAGGGTGAAACAGAAGAAGAGGAAGAAGAGAAAGGAAGGATTAAAAGGAGACAAAGGAGAGGAGAGAGAGTCAGCACCTCGTGTTGCACAACATGACCGACTAAACGCCCTCCTGAGACCTTCATCAAAGCCTCCGCATCATCAGAAACACACACAACTACTGCTGAGCGTGTGTGTGTGTGTGTGTGTGTGTGTGTGTGTGTGTGTGTGTGTGTGTGTGTGTGTGTGTGTGTGTGTGATAGGCCTGCAGCAAGGTGCTCTGTGAGGTCAGTGGCTCTGAGACAGGCGACAGACTGACATGTCCGTAACAGCAGGACTTTGAAAATCCTCTCAACACTTTTCCATTTACAGCTGCTGTCAGGCTGTTAAAGGACTATTCCTGTTTAGTTGTTGTTGTTGTTTTTTAAAATCTGAGGCACTTTGATCACAATCATGACTGTTTTTCAACCATTTTGTTCCTCGTAGTTTCATTTTAAGACCAAAAAGAGCCCATCACTAACTAAAAAGCTGACAAACACATTTCTAAAACTATGTTTCTGTGGTTATGTAAATCACAACCCAATTAAAAGACGATGCCAGCTGTAGCCACAAGCCATACACATTGTTCAAATCCAACCATTAACAATTCACATGTATCCCAACGTGACAAAAGCCAGAAACGCTCAGCAGAAAATCTGTAAAGTTAACAGAAAATCCTGCGAGAAAAGCTAAAAATAAAGGCGTGTTCACCAGACAGTCACACGCTGATGATGCCATTCGGGCCGGACGATCACTCAGAGCACCAAAGTGACGCCGATCAGGAGGAAGTGCAGTCGCTGCTAAAAACAAAGAGACATTTCACTCATGGTTGGCTCGGAGGGAGAGGAAACTACCAGAGAGACGGGACATGTTGACTGCCGTCCTGTTAGGAGGAAATGAACTGTCTGTCAGAGCTCATTTCTATATTGCCATTTCAGCTAAATTCAGAAAAATCTAATTCAATATATTTGACTATAGTTGTGTGGGGGAAAACTTAGCAATGTCTTACATATAGTTATAAAAGAGTCTAGGCTAGTAGTTGCTACCAAAGCTATGAGAAATACTTGGTTCTGATTGGCTGTTTGGTTACCATTAAACACTTACACTGGAACACAACACTTGTTAAATAATCAGTGCACTTGGTAGCCTAGCTGAGCCTTAGTTAGATGGACGATAATCACCTTTTACATCATGTATCTTTTAATGCAGGAGTTGGCTGAAAACGAGCGGTGGGAAATGTGCAGTTATTTTTAAGGATGCAACCTTATAAAACACACTGTCTGCAGTTTTCATAGGTGCAATTAACCTTAAGAAAAACACACGAGTGGATAAAGAACCCTTGGAGATAAATGGCTCAAAATATTGGCAAATACAACCCAGAGAATGTGCATAACGTGACGTCCAGGGTTTTTCATCCTCTTGTAAATGGCCAATGATGTAATCCAAGGTGCCCCAATTATAACGTAATAATGGAGTTGGGGGGGGGAGGGACTCCGCTTTGTCTCTCGCTCCACTTCACACATTATCTCCTTATTGCTCACATTGAAGTCCGTGCGACCGAACGTGGTCACTGTCCGTCTTTCTTTCTCTGTCGCTCGCTAGATATTCACTTTGCTGCCGGTGTGTTTTCAAGCTCGCTCACATGTTCGCTGCCGGCACAAAACATGCCAGAAAGATAAAAAGAGAGAGAGAGGGAGAGAGAGGGAGAGGGACAAGGAGAAGGGCAACATAAGGGCTTTTCAAGGCAAACTAATGGACGACTGGACTGCTCAAACACAGCCACAGGACACACTCTCCCTGTCTCACACACACACACACACAGGACACACTCTCCCTGACACACACACACACACACACACAGGACACAATCTCCCTGTCTCACACACACACACACAGGACACACTCTCCCTGACACACACACACACACACACACACAGGACACACTCTCCCTGACACACACTCTCCCTGTCACACACACACAGCCACATGACACACTCTCCTTGACACACACACACACACTCTCCCTGTCACACACACACAGCCACAGGACACACTCTCCTTGACACACACACACACACACTCTCCCTGTCACACACACAAGCCCCATTAGAGCAGATGACTGCCTTGGAGCCAGGTGGCATCGCACTAGCCTCCCGATCGCCCCTTTTTTCCTCTTTCTCTCTGCACAGCCTGCCCCCAAGACACACACACACACTTTAGAAGCATGCTAGATCTTAACCACACAACCACACACACACACACACACACACACACACACAATCCCCCTCCTAATACTCTGGTGCACAAACGCTCGCTAGGGGCCATAGCCGATCGCCCTAATCTAATCCTCACATTGGCCCCCTCACTTTGAGCGATATAAAGAGAGGGGGGACCTATAGCTGCAATAAACCAGCTGAAGCAGTTTCAGAAAGATCTACTTACTCACTGACATGTCTAACTTACAGGGAAACTGTATGATCAATGATTTGAAAGATTGCTTTAACTCTTATCAATCAATAGGGAATTCTTACAAAGAATCCCAAAGCCCAATTAAGTAGGGATGCACCAATGACAATTCTGCCGACGTCGTTGTTTGCAGTTGGGTTATTTGTTGTTATTTATACTCCTTGTTTTCGCTGAAAAACAAATAATGGGCATCATCGTGGACGGCCATTGTCGCATGTCACCTTATTTGCCGATGGTCAGTCTTGTATTGTCACAAACTAGTGACAGAAATAGAATATAAAAAGGCGGATAAAACCTACATTCGTTACGACAGACGGCTGATTTTCCAGATTTTAACCATTTGTCTTTAAAAATTACTTTAAAATGATGTCATGGTGGATTTTATTGTGTATATGTACTTGTATGACATTCATTTTTAGTATTGTGTTGGTGGTGGCCCCTGGGGTGATTTTGTTGGACTCCTACCTTTGTTTTTGTACATTTTGGAGCTTGTTTGATGTCTTTAAACCAGGAGAGATGTGATTGGTTAACTCACAAAGTGCTATGATTTATGTGCCTTGTACTCTTGTGGATAGATAGCTAGATACTTTTTTGGACAAAAATTGGGAAATGATATTCTTACAGTTTTGTTGTATAGAGTGTTTGTCCAGTTTCTTACAGTG
>CM062275.1:32924670-32974670 GCA_031216635.1 Dissostichus eleginoides
ACAGGAAAGGGCAAAAGAACACAGTATATTAAGATTATTTCTTATCTGCTGTCAGCTGTGTGTTTTATACCCGTTATATATCACTCTGTCCAACCTCTGGGTTCCCTGACTACATCCTTCAAGAACATACTCAAAAACCCCCATGAATTATTTTTATCAAATCTATATCCCTCGAGTGCAAATCCCTCTTTTTTCTTGCCACTAAGTCAGGAGTGGGGATCTGACTTCAAAGCAGGCGGAAAATAGCCAATAATCAGCTTTGTACGACATGCCTGCTGAATAATTTCCCAGCAGAGCTCAAGAGAGAAAGTTAAAAACCAATCGGTCCGACTCTGCCAGTGCAAAACCAGCAGGAAATCGTCAAGAACTGGCATTATTACAACAGCTGGGAACTAACATAATTAATAACAAATGCAGATTCACGCTGATGAGATGAAAGACTGACAAGGGCTGCATGCTTTCAACGTGACGGTGTTGGTAGAAGTATTAAATGTCTCAAGAAAAGCAACACTAAACTACAGGGGTATATTACATAAAGTGACACTAAAGTACATTCAAAGTGATTTAAAAAAAGGGTAATACTTCCAAAAGCAAACTCAGTCTAAGCCTTCAGTCAAAAGGCTGATGGAAGTTTAAAAAGCTCCTCCTTCTTCTTTCCCTCACATTATACTAAGTGCTGGGGAAGATAACAACCAACGGGACTTCCAAATGCATCAACATCAAAAAGCCATTTAATCATTGCTCTCCCTTCCTCTCTTCCTTCCCTCTTTTCTCCAGTCTTCTTGCCAAATACCATTTCATGTCTCTGGGGAGAAGGAAACATTTAATAAAACGTCTCTAATCGAGTTCAGCAGCGTGGAGCTCTGTGGCCTCGCTTCTCTTCCCAAAGATTTAACTCTTAGCCGCCAGACGGATGTTTTTAAACCTGTTTTTTTAGTAAGCAGTAGGGGTGGGAATCACCAGCTCCCCACGATACCATACTATCGCGATACTTAAGCCACGATACGATAGTATTGCGATTCTACGATATGCTAAGTATTGCAATACGATATGTAGGGGATAATGTGCAGCGAGGCGGTCCTTATGCCTGATCAGCCGGTCGGGTGTTCTATTCCCCATAACGACCAGGTCGCTGCACATCATCCCGTTTATTACACGGCCACATTCTCAACAAAGTAACGATATGACTCCCAATATTAATTGAAATGCTTTTATTGATTTAGAAAATGTTTTTATTGATTTAAAAAGCGGTTTTATTTATTTAAAATGACATGCATCCGATAAGAAAAATAGTCCGTTGTTACCGTTTGATCTACGTAGCAACGGCAGGAAGTGCTTCGATAGCGTTTTTGAGGAGCTTTCTGATTACAGATTTGAAAACATCGTTGCTTGCTTTAAAAGTAGCACACTTCATGATGTCAGACCTTGGGAAGTATCTAGGTATCCCTGCCCTAATGCCAAAGGAACTGGCAACTGAATATGTTTTGCCGTTTGATGTCTGGACCGTTACCTAAAAAGGACCGCAGCTCCGTGTTGAGGGTTTCTGCCCCGTAGCTGATCAGCTAGTCTTTAAATAGTTTCATAGCCCATAATGTGGTCCGTCTTTTCGCCTCTCTTACTTCTCCGCTGTTTTCTTGTCCCTCTTGTATTTTTCTTTTCTTCGCTGGGGACTCATCAGCCACTAACTATTCATCCTGTGCTCTCCAAATATATTAAAATGTATATTAAAATCCTCCATGTTGCTCTCAGACGGGAGACAACGGAAAACTTAAGACAAGCGTACAGTTCAATCGACCGGACTTCTTTCTGCAGATCCTTAACAACGGTCAATAAGTCCTTGACAGCGGTCTGT
Source organism: Dissostichus eleginoides (assembly GCA_031216635.1). Classification (NCBI taxonomy): domain Eukaryota; kingdom Metazoa; phylum Chordata; class Actinopteri; order Perciformes; family Nototheniidae; genus Dissostichus; species Dissostichus eleginoides. The sequence continues at coordinate 32,926,523 of CM062275.1, forward strand.
ACTACTGGATTAACAATGTGTCACGTGTTCTGAAATGACCAATCAGAATCCAGTATTCAACTAAGCCATGTAATATTGCAAATCACATGGGTCATATCCAGGTCCGTCTTCCCTTCCTGGTTAAAAAATGTATTTGCAATATGAATAGTTTATGTAAATAACCCGATGTGTGTTCTTTGAACCTGAAAAGGAGATGGCATTATACATGTCTTAACGTGACTTCCTGTTTTATATAGACATGCTTTTATTTAGAAGGCGACTTTGCGCTATCAGCAGGAAGTTACTGTTCCCAAAGCAACAACTCGACGGAGAAAAAGAACGGAGATAAAGTGCAGATATTAACGGAGATATCAACATTTAAATACGGCGATATCAAAAGAAAACGTTTACATTTAAGTGTTAGCAAGAGGCTCAAGGTTAGTTTTAACTGTGATATAAACATGTGCTTTGTGTCTTAACTCGTTCATATACTGTATTATAACTTTGCTAACTATTAGAAGTTCACTCGTTTAATGGTATGCTAAAGTAATGTTCATATGGATGTAGCTTAGAGGTCTTTGTGTAGCTCTCACGTTGGTTTTTGGAGTTTTCAATAAATAAAAAATCATCAGTCAAGTGTACGACCATCTTTCGGAGGGATATGCTACAGTTTATATCATAAAATATCGGTACTTGGCGTCCGTGTATCGACACACTATCCCCACGCAATCTTTCCCCCCGCCCCTCGTAAGCAGACTTGTCTGAAATCAACCCTAATGCGGTGATTTTTATTCTGGTTTCAGGGCAAATGAAGTCTTTGGGGTTCAACAAAAGAGATGTGTAGCTCAATTGCACCAATGTTTTATTCACGTCTAACTAAATGTGGGGTTTTCAGCAGGGGCTCACTGACACTAGATTGAAATATATGCAGCTCAGACTGGAGCTCGGGGCGTGTGTGCTTTAGCCATTTTAAATTACCAAGATGTCAGCGTTTTTGGGGTAACAAAGAGCATTTTGGGGGGAAACAAGTGAGACTCATTTGCATACCCTTTCACCTAATCTGTGAAACCTTTTACCAACAAGACATACAGGGCATGGAAGAACTGTTTTCCGTCTGATGAGACACACAGATGTTGTTTTATCGTTGTTAAATTGATTAAAGTATGTTTTTAACAAGCCGGCGTATGCATAGATGTGGTTATTTAACACTGCTACTGCGCTGCTTAAAAAGGCAACATGGTCTGCATATAAAATGTGAAGAATTTGCATCAGAGCACTCAGAGTTAATTATTCAGTCCCCTGCTGTATATAAATGAATTAGTTATTAAAGGGGCAGGTTTAAAAGGTTGAAATATGTTTATACTTTATAATTTAAATGGCAAAAAAGTGAAATATAGTGAGTCTTTCTGCCTAAATGTTACACTAATCACTGTCAATAGGCCAGTGTTCATTTCGTCAATGAAAACTATGACAATCGTCCGTCTTGTCTGTCAAAATGCATCTTACCTTTCTAACTTGCAATATCATTATTTCCGCTCTCTTCACTCCAGAAGAGCGATCTCCCTGTGTCTGTGGGTGTTTCTCAATGTCGAGGACGCTTGCTTGGTAGCACATGTCTTCCGAGTCACTTGCTTCAGAAGCGAGGCAAGAATCCTTCCTAGCCTCGGAAAACGAAGAACTGTGGAACAGGCTAACAGGTGTCCGTCATATGCGAGGCCCCGCCTTAAATGGAGCGCGATTTCCGCCAAAGATTTGGAAATTGGTCCGTGCGCAAAGCATTGTGGGGATTTTAAGACCGTGGAGTCTACACATGTGCAGCCTCGAAATTTCCCGATACGAAGAAAGCTGGACATTGGAACATTCCTTCGGCGGGACTCGATGACGTAGTATGCTTGAAATAGTGGCTCTGGAGCAGCCTTCCTTGACATCGAGAAACACCCTCTCTCTGTGTGCGGGGGGCGGGGCCTCTCTGTCTCTCTGTGTGTGGGGGGCGGGGCCTCTCTGTCTCTCTGTGTGTGGGGGGCGGGGCCTCTCTGTCTCTCTGTGTGTGGGGGGCGGGGCCTAACTCTCTCTCTGTGTGCGGGGGTCGGGGCCTCTCTGTCTCTCTGTGTGTGCGGTGGGCGGGGCCTCTCTGTCTCTCTGTGTGTGGGGGGCGGGGCCTCTCTGTCTCTCTGTGTGTGCGGGGGCGGGGCCTCTCTGTCTCTCTGTGTGTGGGGGGCGGGGCCTAACAGACGCTGCAGCAGCGTGCACACAGATTTTTAAGAGTAGTAGTACCGTTAAAAACCTTAACGATACCCATCCCTAGTGTGGGTATCGTTAAGAGAGTGAAATGTTGCTTTACGAATTTCAGCACTTGATGCCTTGATTCAGATTTCAGATACCTCTATTTGAATTAGTTTAAAGAGAGAAAACATTTTGACTAAAAGTTGACTAAAACGTTTTGAGTTTCCGTCGAGTAAAACTAGACTAAAACTATGAAGGATAAAAAGGACTAAAATGTGACTAAAACTAATAACCATTTTCTGACTAAGACTAAATAAAAAATAGCTGCCAAAATGAACACTGCTATGGGCTTATATAAATAACGTTTCAATGACTTATTAACTGAAACTCTGATTTAAAGGGGCCTTATCATGCTTTTTGGGGGTTAACCTCTCTTGTAGTGTGTTATAAAGGTTTTGGTGCATGTAAATGGTCTGCAGAGGTGTGACTTGTTCACTAACAAGGAATTGTCCTGTAACCTCTGAGACTTTTTGTCCCCCTGAGACTCTGCAGGAGGAAACCTAACAACATCCCTCTCACTAAAAGCAGTCATTTTTCAAAAATTACAACTGCTGCTGTCATAATAAATATCTGCGAGGTTGCTCCTCATACACTGGAACAAATGCTGCTCCAAAAACAAGTTCAACAATAATGAAAACAAGCTGTTTTCACTTGAAATAAGTAGAAACATCCGCCAAGAGAACAAGTGGAAATTTGCTTGGTAAGATTTCTTGAAATAAGAAGGGATATTTAGATAAATCAGATCTTGTGAATAGCAGGAGAACTCATTTTGAGCAGAATCAGGAGATGTTGTGTTTCTGTCTTCTGATGTCAGTTGGTGATTTTCTAATAAATATGTAAAAAAAGATGTGTTTCATCTGAGATACAACTCAAAATGAGATTTTGACTGAACAAGATGATGCATTGTCTAAAAACAAGAGCCTATATCTCACTGCAGTGTTACTCCTGAAGTTATTATGTCTTATATCAGGTGGAGAGACACATTCTGACTAGATGTTAGACACATATAAAACTGTTTAAAAAAAGGTATAAGGACATGATTTTAAGAAGATACAGGGATGACACACACACACACACACACACACACACACACACACACCACACACACACACACACACACACACACACACACACACACACACACACACACACACACACACACACACACACACACACACACACACACACACACACACACACACACACACACACACACACACACACACACACACACACACACACACACACACACACACACGATGCCGAGTGCGTGGGCAGGAAACTTTATAAAAGCATCCTGCGTCGTCTTCTCTACGCTTACTATTCACATCTCTCTTCATCTTTAACGTGTTAAGTTTCCTCTCTGGAGTATTGAGAGGTCTCTGAGGCTCTGACCCTTTCGCCTCTTTCATATTGGATGCAGGTAGAAAAAGTGAAGTTTTTCTTCCTGTTCTGTACACGTCGCTTCGGATAAAAGTTAAATCAGAGTATAGATTAGGGCGCCTGACCTCTTACATTCAGGTAAAACCATCGCTGATCCCCCCCCCGACTGCTTCATTTGGCAGAAATGTAAGGTCTTGACCTATCAGAGCGCTTTAAAGGCCACACACACAAAGAGAAATATCCAAAGACGTGCTTGGACCTTAAGAGGCAAAACCAAACACATCTCCTTTAGACTTGTACATAAAAACTATTTTACGCTGACACAAATTCACATCTCCCTGAGAAAGAAGTAGAAAATGTGTTTATTTGATTTGATTTATTTTGAATGTGTAAAACAATAATACAAAAATGTAACATGAGTTATTATACAATACAAACTTAATCAGTGTCAAATTGATATACAAAAATATGACTGCATGACATCAACGTGATATCATTCAGGAGGATCTGAACCAAACTACATATATTTATTCTGTAACAAGTGTTGTGTTTCCTGCTATCTGATCATTGCACTAGTCCACATTGTGATTTGGATTAAGTTTGGATTCTTTCTGCAGCTCTAATACTGACTAAAAGTAAAATAAACATTTAGTTATTACCAAAAAAAGTGCAAATTGGCCGTAAACCACTCTAAAAAAGTAACTTAAATCATCCATCCATCCATCCATCCATCTTCTCCCTCTTATCCGTGGTCAGGTCGCGGGGGTAGCAGTTCCAGCAGAGAGCCCCAAACGTTCCTTTCCCTGGCCACATCAACCAGCTCTGACTGGGGGATCCCAAGGGGCTCCCAGGGCAGCGAAGAGATATAATCCCTCCACCTGGTCCTAGGTCTACCCCTCGGTCTCCTCCCAGCTGGACGTGCCTGGAACACCTCCCTAGGGAGGCGCCCAGGTGGCATCCTTACTAGGTGCCCGAACCACCTCAACTGGCTCCTTTCGACGCGAAGGAGGAGCGGTTCAACTCCGAGTCCCTCCCGGATGACTGAACTTCTCACCTTATCCCTAAGGGAGACGCCAGCCACCCTGCGGAGAAAACCCATCTCGGCCGCTTGTATCCGCGATCTCGTTCTTAAATCATGAAGTAGTAAATAATCATTCAGATTGATTTTTAAAATTGATTTGACCGTTATTTTATATCCATTTCATTCTGTCTTTTCAGATTCTGAATACTTTATTGTCCCCTTAATATACATCGAATGGAAATGTGTCTTTGGCACCGGCAATTAAAAACTAATATTCAAACTCTAAAGTCTTATACACAAATATTACTGGTTCTAAATTATATATAAACACATAATCGACTTAATTACACATCTGAAAAGGGGTGGGAAGACGTTTACACTTATTTAATCCCACCCCTTCTCCCGAAAACTAAATTACTAACATATATATCTATTTGATTTGATGACAACATGTTGATGAGACCAGGCATAGTTTTATATACGACACTGATCAATAATATATCTCATTTTAATGGGTATCTTTGAGAACTCATATCAAGCAAATCACCAAAAACTGCCTTCTTCCACCTCAAAAATCAATTCCGAAACTCACCTATTTGTAACTGCTTTTAATCTGTAAATAATGCTGTGTTCTATGTATTTTAAGTTTGTTGTTTTAACTATGTTTTCATTAATTTTCACTCTGTAAAGACTCTTTGAGTTTCTGGAAAAGCATTATTATTATTATTATTATTATTATTAACTGCGGTAGTTTTTTGTTCAGTTGATAGAAACTTGGCAGCAGGGACAAATTGCCATAAATAGGGATCTCTCAACTGCCTTTTCACCAGCGTTTCCGCCAGGGGGGCGTCTTGCCGTCATTTGACGCCCTTATTCAGCTCAGAACGCCCTGAACTCGAGCCGAGGGCGTCCAAAAAAATTAATAATTCGAGAGAAGATCGAGAGTTTTTATCGCTTGAAAGGATGAAAAGGAAAAAGGACAAGGACATCCTCTGTTGGAGGGGCAAAGGAGTCTGGTGGGATTATTTTCGCCGCCAGCAAAGCGTGTTCCTGTGATGGAAAATGTACTGCCGGCGAGCATTGACGGGGGGTGCTAGTGGAGCACGCGCGTGAACTGCGAGCGCCGGAGCCTCGCAGCGGCGAAACTGAGGCTCCGTGGTAAACTGTGGTAAAAATGAAGAGCCGTTTAGGAGCCGAAAGAGCCGGCTCTTCTTAGTGAGCCGAGCCAAATGATCTGGCTCACTAAAAAGAGCCGGAATTCCCATCACTAATACGTTAAGAGATAGTATCTATAAGGGACGGCTCAATTCAAAATTCAAGTCACGTGTCACGCCGTGACGTCACACAACCCCTCCCCTCCCCCGCGCTCTCGGGGTGGACGCCCTCTCAGTCCTGGTCTGGCGGAAACACTGCTTTTCACCAAGTTTATCCACAATTTCTGTAAACCCAGGGCTCCAAACTCCACTTGACGCGTTAAAATACAAAAGTACGCAGTCAAGTGAGTATCTAGCGTAAAGGCAATAGCTAGAAAAATCTGTTATGTTCAGAAAATGACTTCACTTTACCGTAATGCAGCCTTCTCATCTAACAATATGCTATGTTTCAATATCCAAAAAGGTGCGATCTAGTCTCATATAACGATATAACATTGATATATTGCCGACCCTATCATGATGTATTCATGTGGAGAATACAGACTATTAACCTTAATGCTATTTTCACACTTTACTTCACCAGCTTTCCGCCGTTTCTTCAGTGTTAATTACTTTCACTTCACTCCCACTAAAGGACGCTATATCATCCTTGATTGTGGTTTCTTTTATGTTCAATATTTACCGTCCAATCAATAAGTTAAAGCCCATCTGTCAGGTAAAGAAGAAACAGATAGATTTACTTCGACCTGTGAATGTCCGCCACATAAAAAATCACGTTAGGAGCTCCTTGACGGACAAATTCAAGGACATTCTGGGTCTTTTTTAGTAAAATAAGAGACGTACATTTGCCATTTGGGTTAAGAAAGACGCACATTATGGATTTATTTCCCTACAAATACATCCTCATCTTGCCCAGACACACTCCTGAGCCACTCCGTTTGAATTTGAAACAGCGTTTTTCAAGGCCATCCGTTCTTTTTCAGAGACCTTGAAGGCATTGGTTGATATATTCAACATAAGAAAAAAGATCGAGGCCCTTGGGAAGCCCTTTGGTTGTTTTATAATTAGAAAGTGTTGACTTGAACGCAGTACAAAATGGTAACAGGCACATCTCTCCTTAAATAAAACAGAGGCAGCAGAACAAACATCATCCTTTTTTAATTGCAGCATTTTAACTCCGACACGTCTTTGAAGCCGCGCACTAAAAACAAAACTCCTGACACAGACATACACATAATTAGCGTCGAGTTTTCACCCAAAAAAACCTTTAAACATTAAATCTAGCAGAATGGAAGGAGCTGACGTGAGTCTTATCACTCACACACACCCAGCAAATAAAGGTCACACACACACATCACAGCTTCACATCTCCACACTGTTACTCACGTTTATAGCCTCTCACACACACGTATAAAATCACAGTTTTTCCTCTCACACTTTCTGGTCTGTAACCACAGACACCGCAAATCTCTATCATCACCTCTCTGCCTCTCGGCTGGCGGCTCATTACACGTGGTGAGAGCCAACCAAGCCACAGTCTGGCCTCCTGCACATTAATACGGCTCTGAACAAGCTAAAAATTACAACAGTCACCAAAACAAAGCTTCTGGAATAATCCCTTCTGAAGAGATGTGGATTAATCCATTCGGCTGTCAACGAAAGACGTCCAAAACACGTCATGAGGTACATTTCTCACACATTAAAGACCAAACTGTCCATCAAGTATCAGCATATTTCTGATTTATGAAAGTAATTATTAGTTGCAGTGTTTTTCTGGTTAATCATTGGGACAGAAGGGTCAGAGGTCAGATAGAGCAGCAGTGGTTCAGTCTCTTCTTTTAGCAGACATTAGTGGGGTGGATCTCTGCAGACAGAAGGGTTTGAACCCAGTGTTTCCACTAAAGGAGGGTTGCTCTATCCTCTGAGCTATCGTGCCAACACCCACAATCACTAACAACTCGCTAAATTCTCCGAACGACCCCACCCTCTGAGCTATAAACTTAAATATGTTTCACAGGCAGATTAAACTCCATACCAAGAAAACCAGACTGCACATTGAGACCATCTTAACTCCTACCTGACAGAAAGACAACCCGAGAGGGCGAATCAAGTTGTTAAATTGTCTGGATATGAAGCATCTTATACAACACAGGGCACAAAGATGTTCTCATGATATTCCCAAAAAGAAGGGGAGGGCGAAAGCTTCTAAATCCGCCCAACAGACCGTCTGGACTTAGTGGGTTTCGCGACACTAGCCATGAAATCTCTAACACACTACAGTCAGCTGGCAGGCGTCCGCACATCCACACACACACACACACGCACACACACACGCAGCGCTGGGATTACTCTGAAATGTGGCTGGCAGCCGCCGACGGGCTCATGTAGATCCAGCTGAATATCAAAACATATTCGGAGGGGATTTTCAGGGACGGGTATTAACAGCCCCGCAACGAAAAAGAGCTCAGACACACAAACGTTATACCTTCAAATGCAGAAGTGTAGGAAAACAGTAAATACCACCTCTTTAAAAAGGTACATACTTTACATTTTCTGTGCATATGGAGAGGAGAGAAAAGGGAGGAAGGTGATAGGACATGTGTTTCCAGTCTTGTGTTGAAACTATTTCTTGCTCTCTACACCGCAGAGATTCCTACATTCATTCAGGGGGACGAATACACATATGTTAACACCTTAAAGAGCCATCCTTTACCGACAAATACTACCACTTATTCTGAATTGAGCACACAATAAAGACGTAGCATAAACTGAGTGCCTGACACAACCCTATCCGCCACCTGAACACACAGACACTCAACAGGAAACATGACGTCATCCAAAGAAAATTAGGAATCTGACTGAAGTTACTTGGAGGTCTTTCGGGACACTTTTGCTTCTTAGAGCGTATCCAAAAGGCACTAAACATGCATCAGAGTACTGGACCATGTGTAAATACATTATGGAACAAACTCATGCAATGTTAAGTGTGTTTAAAATATTCATTTAAGTCGTGAGAGGGGAAAAAAGTTACAGGTTCTGGGGCTTTTGGGGGCTTTATTAGACTTAGCAAGGCATTAAAAACTGTCTTGGTTGGGGGTTTGATTTCCCTGAGTCACTCATAAGGAACGTAAACACTCTTTGGATTAAGTTTTCAAGACACGGTGTAAAAATATTCATCACACTGATCCGTGAGGCATCTCTGAATGTTTGGGAGAAGCCTTCTTCACAACAGCTGGGCAGAACGCATACCCACAATGCATTGGAGCTATAAGTCCGAACAGACCCCATGTCCTAATTTAAACCTTCTGTTTACACAGAATAAGTCTGTTGCTCTTCTGATATCCACACTGACTCCTGCAGTTGGCTAGCTGAGTTTCCTTGTGCCTTGCTCACGGGCACCAAAATAGAAAAGGATTTCTCGTTGACCTTTACAACTCAGAACTAACTTTATTTTTTCGAACGTTTCCCAAAACTATTGAAATACAACTGAGGATTACAATGTCATCCTTTGGCCTTGATGCTGGCTGATGTGGGAATGTAACCTTATAGCTATAATAACAACATTAGCATCTAACAATTGTTTGAAATATGGATAAATCTGCCAAATACAATCAATATTTCCCAGAACACAAAGTGAAAAGTTGCCTAATTTGGTTAATGATCAGTCCTAATGTCCCCAAAATATGATATAATTCAGTAAATCCTCATATTTAGGATTTTTCACAGATATTGAAGTGACTGTTAAATTGTATATATTGATTGTTGTGCTTTTAGTTATGTCTTTAATGTGTGCATAATGTATAAATGTGTCTGTTGAGTGTATATATACATATTTGTATTTTGTATTCCTCGGGATTGTGGGAAACGGTATTTCGATCTCTCCGTCTGTACACACAAGTCAAAGTCAAAGTGAACTTTATTGTCAATCTCAAAATATGTTTGTACACACAGAAAGATCGAAATACTGTTTCCCACAGTCCCGAGGTATAAAAAAACTCACATTAAAATGCAAGAACACTCAATAATTTACAAAAAAAACACAAAATAACCGTTTACTTCAAACTGAAAGATTGACAATAAGGTTGACTTTGAGTTTAAGAATATATTACTATCGGGCGGACAGATAGCACGGTGTTTAAGTAGTGTACCACTTCTGAACATTTCAGGTAATGTCATCCCCTTTTTCAACTCTGCATCTCAAGAAAGTCACTCTCTGGCCCGAAAAATATCATAACTAATCAAAAGGAAAAGGAACTAGCTCGAATTGACACCGTTGCTGCTTTTCGGACACAATTATTTAAGCTGATTTATTAACAAAAACACACTTCAGAAGCCACACCGTAATTATTTCCCAATTGGATTTCTTTCTCCATGTTATTGCAGGTATCTCATCTTCTCCTCTCCTTTCCTGTGTTGATTATGGACGGCACGTACTGGGTGTAAATCAAAGTGTAATATGCAAGTCCTAATGTCCCCAAAATATATGATTTACACTGATATAAATCAGCAAATCCTCATGTTACTAGCGTGTTGACGGATAGCACAGTGTTTAAAGCAGTGGTTCTCAACTGGTCAGGCCTCGGGACCCACTTTTGGTTCGCGACCCACCAGTTGAGAACCACTGGTTTAAAGCTATGTAGTGTACCACTTCTGAACATTTCAGAAGTCATCCTCTCTATCCCCCCTTTTCAACTCTGCATCTCCAAGAAAGTCACTCTGGCCAAAAAAATGATCCAACATTAACAAAAAGATTATGGAAATAGTTCAAATGGACACCGTTGCTGCTTTTGGACTAGGGCTGCACGATTTGGGGAAATAATCTAATTGCGATTTTTCTGACAGATATTGCGATTCGATTTGCGATATTTGTTTTTAACCCAACGGAAGTTTATTGTAAAATGCGGGCATTTCTCCGGCTAGGAAGGTCGCATCAACGTGCTCCCGTCTCCAGCACCCCCGCAGCCCGAGCTACGAGTGAAAGAATTAAACTTACATGAAACTTCCGTTGGGTTAAAGTCAAGCTTCAGTTTCAGATTCACCCTGTGATAGAAACATGTGATGGAGCATTACTAACCGGACTCAGATGCTTTGATTCACCACCATCTAGGAAAGCTCCATTGGAAGCTATTTGGAAAAGTATTTCAAAAATACTTGGCAGGTGATTGGATCAATCTGTCTATCACCTTCTATCATGGGCCACTTCTGATTGGTTAACAATGACTGGTACATGTGGAGCACAGCTCTTCTGATTGGTGTGGATGACTGACACACAAGAAGAACAAAAAAATAGATAAAATAAAATAATTATTAATAAAATAATATTAATTAAAAGATTTAAAATAGATTAATCGTTCAGCGCTATTTTGGACACAATTATTTAAGCTGATTTAAACACTTCAGAAGCCTCACCGTAATTATTTCCCAATTGATTTTCTTTCTCCATGTTATTGCGGGTCTCTCATCTTCTCCTGTGTTGATTATGGACGGCACGTACTGGGTGTAAATCTCTCTAATGCCATCCCTTAATCAGTTTTCTGATCTTGGAAATCTTTTACCATCTTATTCTGTAATCATTCCAGCTTTGCTTTGGCAACACATCAAATGGCGTGTCAGATAAGCCCATTGAATTTAAATTGACTTGTATTGACTGGCAGCTTTGGCTGGATGCTTGACAGACCAGACAAAGCACGTTTTGTGGGAGAAATAAGAGCCGAAGAGTGAAGAAACGTTCACATTTATGCATTTTCCACACCCACCTTTAAATCATACCGCCCCATCCTTTCTTCTCCCACTCAATTACCCATTTGGAAAGACATGAGGCACTTTCCCGGCAAATACCCACAAAGCTTTTGCATACAAGAACAAACCAGCTCTACCTTGCAAGAGTTACAAAACACCACAGAGAGCTTGGTTGCACCTGAACGCACAGGCAGGAACCGAAGATAAAAGGGAATACAAACAACAAAGAGAAGAAGAATGAGATGCAAGAGAAGCTGAAAACGCACGACTCACCTGTGCGCTCGATGTAGTCGACACATTTATCGATGAATAGCGGGATTGGCCGGTCTGAAGTCACCAGATTCTGCAGGGGAACGCCAAAATAGTTGCTTTCCCAAGTTCTCCGGGTGGGCGGGTACAGAGGTTTGGTGGGTTTGGAAGATTTGGGCTATAAAAAGGGGGATGGAGAACACAAGAAGAGGGGTGAGATGAGGTGATAAGGAGTAAGGAAGGGGAGAGGAGAGGAGAGGAGAGGGGAAGAGCAAGGAGGATGGAAGGGGAGAGGGGGGAGAGCAAGGAGGACGGAAGGGGATAAGGTGGGTAGGAGAAGTAAGAGAGGAGAGGAGAGGGGAGAGAGGAGAGGGGAGAGATGAGAGGAGAGGAGAGGAGAGAGAGGAGGAGAGGAGAGAGGAGGAAGAGGAAAGAGTGAAAAGGAGAGATGGGAGAAATCAAGAAGTTAAGAGAGAGGAGAAACAGGAGAGAAAGAAAGGGGAAGTAGACATTTAGAAAAACATGAAATTGCAAGTTTGAAAATAGATTTTTAGGACATAAAAAGTAAAATGAGATGATTTGGAAACACCATAAGAAGGAAGGAATGGGTCGTCAATAAAAAATACAGAGCATGAAGGAATTAATGAAGAGCGAATCCAGGAGAAGACACGAGGGAGAGGGTGATGAGGAAGCATAAGATACAGATGATGAAGAGGAGGAGGAGGATAGTTGGGGAATAGATCAGACACAATGAAAGAAAGGAATGAAGGAAGTAGGAAGTGAGGAAGGGGGGAAATAAGGAAGTAAAGATGGAGGAGAAACAGGAGAGAAAGAAAGGGGAAGTAGACATTTAGAAAGAAAGGAAATCGCAAGTTTGAAAATAGATTTTTAGGACAAAAAAAGTAAATGAGATAATTTAGAAACACCATAAGAAGGAAGGAATGGGTCGTCAATAACAAAATACAGAATGAATGAAGAGCGAATCCAGGAGAAGACATGAGGGAGAGGGTGATGAGGAAGCATAAGATACAGATGATGAAGAAGAGGAGGAGGAGGAGGAGGAGGAGGGTAGTTGGGGAATATATCAGACACAAAGTTAGTGGGATGTTCATGTGGAGGAAGACGAGGAGAAGACAACAACAGACAGGACCGTTATTCAGAGTAACGAGGAAGCTTTGATTTCCCACACTGCTCTGCTCTTCAAAGAGTTGTCATGCCTACAGCAGGTTCAGGCTCAACTCTAATTGGCCGGGACGGCGACTAAACACCTTCCATTTTGTACCTTGTGCTTCTTCCTTATTGCTCTCCTCTCTTATTATCAAAGGCGGTTTGAAATGTTACGACAATGCCCCGCATTCATGTAGCGCCGGCGGCTGTTTCTATACTGATTTGCACGCTATTATCTGATGCTCACGTGCACGTGTGCGTTTGTCAAAGTCCAATTGTGTGTTTGTACTGCAGGAAACGGACTAATCGAGCGTGCTGTGATTGGTTTGCTTAACACTGCAGTTGTTAAACAGCCCTACTTCCAACAGCCCACTTCTTCTATTGTGTGTTTTCATGTAACAACATTTTATTTGAAATCATATTGTATAAATTAAGACAAATGGGACTATATGAAGCAGAGTGTGAATACGTTCATGTACCCTGGGCCTCCATTGGTAAAGCTTGTTGATGTCTTTGATGTGATGTCTGTTCTTTATTTGCAGGTCCCATTATTATTATTATTATTATTATTATTATGCGCCGCTTTCCACCTTCTACTCCAGTAGGACTCAGATGAGGGTGTTGCACTTTTCCTTTTCCTTGTAATGTTTTGGTGTTTTGTTTCTTTCCATTACATTACATTACATTACATTACTTTACATGTCACTTGTTAGACGCTTTTATCCAAAGCGACTTACATACTCCATACTGTGGACAATCCCCACAGGAGCAATTTTTGTGTCTCAGGGACACAACGACATGCTGACTGCAGTGGGGTTTGAACCTGTGCTCCCCTGATCCGAACACCATCGCACTAACCCACTGCGCCACAGCCTCCGTTAACTGTCAAGTGGGAAATAAGTATTTTGTGTGTTTCTCTTATTACCCTAAGATACTGTTATGTTTGGCTGTGAATCAGAAAATATGAAGGACAGACCATCTATTTCTTTTTTTAAAAAGGGGCCATATCAGATTATTTTCTTCTCCCTGCTCCTTTTCGGTCAATGGTGTGTTTATAGAGACATGTTTTGTTAACACTTATTATTCATTAAGTTGATTAAGATTTGCAGCATCTGAAATTGTGCAAGTTTGTCTAAACAAGGCTCAATGTAAGTTAATAAGACTGCAATTTCATTTATTTATATACTATCCTATGTATATGTTGTGTCTTTTTTGTGATCTTTTCTACTGTAGATATGTGTATATATTTGTATTCTTATTTCATTATATTTTCATGCCTGGACACATACAATTGTCTTTATATAAATATGTGTTTTTTTCAACAGGAAAGTGCTGGTTTAATTTCCCCCAACAGCATTTGTCTTGTATGATAGGGGCTGTATTAAATGCTCCTCCTGTATTGTGTGTGCTCAGCCGTCTCAGAGCGGTTGTAAAGGATAAGAAGGCATCTTATCACACATTATACAGACAGAGCCCTACTGTGTCAAACAGTGTGTCTTTTATAAAAGCTTTTATTGCTTTTATGGGGGGCTGTAAGGTGAGGAGGCTTATAAACTATTTCAGCCTTGGGGGGGATCAATCAATTATCAAATTAGTTTATATTCACCGTGAGTCCCTGGTCTATTTAAAAGAGAAATCAGCTCATATCTCACACCCACACACTCCTGCTCACTCCTGCCTTCTCTCAAAATAACATCACACCACTTTGTCTTTGAGTTAGTGTCTTTGAGTGATAGTGTCTTTGAGTGATAGTGTCTTTGAGTTAGTGTCTTTGAGTTAGTGTCTTTGAGTGATAGCGTCTTTGAGTGATAGTGTCTTTGAGTGATAGTGTCTTTGAGTTAGTGTCTTTGAGTGATAGTGTCTTTGAGTGATAGCATCTTTGAGTTAGCGTCTTTGAGTGATAGTGTCTTTGAGTGATAGCGTCTTTGAGTGATAGTGTCTTTGAGTGATAGTATCTTTGAGTGATAGCATCTTTGAGTGATAGCATCTTTGAGTTAGCGTCTTTGAGTGATAGTGTCTTTGAGTGATAGTGTCTTTGAGTTAGTGTCTTTGAGTGATAGTGTCTTTGAGTGATAGTGTCTTTGAGTGATAGCGTCTTCAGTGATAGCATCTTTGACTTAGTGTCTTTGAGTGATAGTGTCTTTAAGTGATAGCATCTTTGAGTTAGTGTCTTTGAGTGATAGTGTCTTTGAGTGATAGCATCTTTGAGTGATAGTGTTTTTGAGTGATAGTGTCTTTGAGTTAGTGTCTTTGAGTGATAATGTCTTTGAGTGATAGCATCTTTGAGTGATAGCTAGGCCTGTCGTGATAATCAATAAATTGACTTATCGTACGATAAATAAAAATTGACTCGATAACTTTTCTGAGCTCGATAAATTGCCGTTTACATGCGTGTTTGTTTACATAAGGATGTGACCAGCATTTTAGCCCAGCGGCTGTGGCTGCCAGCCCGGCGCGCTGTGAGGGGCGGGGCTCACACACAGCGCATGACACAGCCAGGTCAGGACACTCCGCGTGCAGCAGCGTAGCAGCCAAATGAATAATATAGAGACAAGCAGGGGACAACGTGTGACTTACTCGAGGGGAATTTGAAGTTAAATGGAAGTGGTTGCAAAACCTAACTCCACATCTCCGTGTGGGAATATTTTGGATTTAAGCCAAATTAACGAGGCGAACCTACGGACTTGAATGAGCCGGGCGGTGTGTCGCATTTGTTTTAAAAAGGTAGCAACAAAAGCTAGCAATACGACCAACCTTAAACTGCACCTGAAACACAACCACCCCATTCCCCCAGCTGGGAGCAAACACGGCAGCTGGAGATGGAGAGCCCCCACCTTCCCGACAGTTTACAATCAAAGATGTATTTGCCCGACAATGCAAACATGTTGGTGTTCCTTGCTCGAACTCTTTGAAATACAGATTTGGAATGGCCTGTTGAGGCATCTGGGTCTTTCTATGGACAGTGGACTGTACAGTTGTTTTAAGGAGGGTTTTTTTTGCTTGTGAGACAATGTGTGCTCATATTTATTTATATATATATGAGAGAGAGCTGTTTTCCAGCCTGAGTCTATTTAATTGATTGTTTTGGTTGTGTGTGATTTTAATTAATTTGTTATAATTAAATGTATTTGTTTTATTTATTATATATAATTTATATATTTGAATATTATTTCACATTTCATTTGAAATGTTGAATGTTCAATACAAAGTTCTGTTTGAAAGGATGTACTTGAAATATTATTATATATTATCATTATGTCAGTGGTCTAAAACAGTCTTACAACAATGCCGACAATATTATCGTTTATCGCAATAATTTCCGGGAAAATGTATCGTCCAACAAAATTAATTATCGTGACAGGACTAGTGATAGCGTCTTTGAGTGATAGCGTCTTTGAGTGATAGCGTCTTTGAGTGATAGTGTCTTTGAGTGATAGCGTCTTTGAGTGATAGCGTCTTTGAGTGATAGCGTCTTTGAGTGATAGTGTCTTTGAGTGATAGTGTCTTTGAGTGATAGCGTCTTTGAGTGATAGCGTCTTTGTTGTCTGCTTTCTTTTGAACTATCCTGCTTGCTAAAATCGAGCTGACATTAAAACTCTTCAAAAGTCAGATTCATGACAAGAAAGAACTCACCTTCTTCGGTTCTTTTGTCTTGTTCTTCTTCTTCTTCATCTTCTTGTCCTCCTGCTCGGGGTCGGAGGTGATGGCGGGGTTATCTATCCCACCTTTCCAGGGGTCTGCAGGGGAGAGTAATGGGTCTTCCTCGCTGCCTCGGTGGGCTCTTCCCTTTTTCTTTTTCTGCGTGGCAGGACCAGACTCTTCGCCATCGCTGTCCGATTGGAACCGTCTTTGGTAGGCCTTCGTTTTGCTGAACAGGATTTTAGAACGATGTTTGTATTTTGATGGCCGCCGTGCAGCCTGAGACTTTCTGTCAAACCCGTTCTCTTCCTCTCCTCCTTGGAGGCCGTGCAATCCACCGAAGGAGTTCCTTATTTTGACCAGGCGGCTGTGGGAGTCGTCGGGCACGGCGTATATATCATCGTTGTGGTATCTGGACCTCAACAAGGTGTCTACTGGGTCTGCATAGTTGTCTGACGCATCCACGTCCTCACCGTGCATCAACTGGCCGCGTGGGATCCTACGGTTGCTTTTCATGCCAGCTTCGATGGTTTTCAACAGGTTGGGGTCCAGCTTTTTGACATTAGGTTTGGGCAACACTGGTTTGGGCCGGACAGGTGGAGGCACTTTGTGGTTGCGCTCATGATCTCCAATCGGGGTGCTATGGACTGGGTACTCATTGCCTTCTAGGTCAATGCGGTACTTTGCCCGCTCGCTGGGTGTGGGGAGAAGTTGAACATCATCACCTATTGGACTGTAAGGTGGCGGAGCCTCGTTGTCATCATCCGATTCTGGGTAATAGGTGTTGTAAGCCGGGGAGTGGCTATGAGGCGAGGTGGGGAACACGTCTTCACTCGCTCCAGTGGTGCACTCCCGTGACGTGTCGTAAAGGAAGGAACTCTCAATGTTCGGCTTTTTCTCCAGCACTTCGTTGAAGAAGGGTGTAAAAACCTCCGTCTGCCGATGATACTGTGACAGGGAATAGAGGGCCGTGAACTTGGCAGCAATCTCTGTGGCAATGTGCTCCCCCTCCGTCATCAGCTCCTTGATGGCATCATTCTCAAAGAAGTCTGCCTGACTGTCTGTAATCGCCACCATCTGGACAGGGATCACGTCTTGGACCTCGGCCAAAAACGCCCGCAGCGTTGCCATAGAAGCCTTGCGTTTGGCAGAGTACACCAAGATGTAGCCGTGGACTAGTTCATCTTTGCGGACACCAATGGCAGTGTGGTAGGACAGGACGGTGACCTGGATCCTCCTCCTGCTGTCCCCGATGATCTTGTCTAGTATCAGTGTGTTGCTCTGGCCAGGCTGCCCGGCGCTACAGCAGTGTGAGTCTAGGAAAGGGGAGAGGATGAGGTCAACGCTGAAAGGATCCCAGCACATGGCGCACATGACTATCCTAAGATCTGTCTCTGACATGTCTTTGATAGATGGCAGTGGAGCCAAGACGTCAAAGTTATGCTTCAATCCCTCAAGTACTGCTCGAAGACCCTGCTTAACCTGGAACTCTGTGAATTTACGTGGAAAGGCCACAGAGGGGATGTCGACGAAGGTGCACTGCAACTTGTTGGCCAGCTGTTGGCCTTGGTGCCTCAGGATGGGTATGTTTTTGCAAATATTATCCCTCTGATTAGCCAGGATTAAAATGAACGGAAGTGGCTGTGCAAACCTATCTCGTCTACTTTGTGCTATCTCTGCTCTGATTCTGCCTATGCAATCTCCAATACAGTTGAGGGACTCTATGGAGTTGAACACACAAAAGCAGCCATGTGGCTTGAAAGGTTGACCCACGTATGGCTGAAGAGAAGCGTGGAATTGACATCCACAGGAAGAAGCTCCAGTTCGTAGATTTTTCCATCTAAGGTGTACTCGTCGTCTGTGGACTGAGCTCTGATCTCGTTGGCAAGTTCCTGTGAGAGACCCTCCCTTCCCAGGAGGCAGAGGTTGATCTTATCAATGTTGGCACTGCTGTAGTAAAGATTAGAGCGTCCGTGGTCCAGCTGCACCAACCTGTTTGCTAAAACCTGCTCTACTTTCATATCCACACAGTTTTGCCCACTCAGGCATGTCTCCTTAGTGGGATGGTATACAAACCCAATGTGTTTGAGAAGGAGTGACTCTCTATCTGGGGCAAGTTTCTGCAGTGCTCTGTATCTGGGCTCCTCATTCAGCACACAGTGAATCTCGCTCATTTTGTCGCAGCTGGGGGTGGCGTTCAGATCCAAGTCATAGAAAAGCTCAGCATGCTCAAAAAGCATTTCCTGAAAATCCTCTTTGGCCCTTTCAACTATTTCCTGCTGGTGTCTACAGTAAACATCCCTTCTATCTGATTCTGAGATGTACTTGTAGGCCTCGTCCTCCATGACAAAGCACATGACTTCCTCCCAAGGCTGCCCTGCACTGATAAAATGAACCCTATCCAGTGTCTTCTTGAACCTATCTTTCATCTCCCCCCTTCTCTTCTCAGACAGCAAGTGCTGGACGTGGTTATGGTAAATTCTCTCTCCATCAGGTGTTTCGAGGAGGTCAAAGGGTATCCTGCGATCGCTGATGTCGATATGGTCGGTCTCATCCCACGGCGTTTTCTCCAGAACGACAAACCAGTACTGGAAGTCAGTTCTGTTCCGGATCACACTCTGAGCCTCGGGCCAGGAGAGGTGCTCGACCTCGTCCAGGTTGTTGAGGAGGTTGTTCAGGGTTTTCGGTAGCGTCGTCAGGTACTCTTCCCTCCTTCTCCTGATGTGCTCCTGCTTCAGTTGTGCAATGTGCTTTGTGAACATGTTGCGTGCTTTCCTGGTGCCCTCCAACGTAATGAAATCATCATAGTCAGACTGCCCCTTCAGATTATTACTCACCGTTGTCCACGTGGTGTGGTAATCTCTCACTGTGTGCTTCATCACTTTCTCAAATCTATCAGTTAATGAGGCTACAAGATGCCGTTGGATTTTATAGGCGTCCAGGTATGGCACAGTTTTTGGCTTCCCCCTTGTTTTATCCAGCTGCTGGATTAGGGCGTTGAAGCAAACTTCTACGTTGATGTTGCACCGTGCTGACGTTTCAATTAGCAGCAGGTTCTTCTTGTTGGCAACAAAGGCCTGCAGGTCCCTCAGATGCTGGTCCACATACTCGTCACATTTTGTGGCAGCGATGACAATGGGCTTCTTTGACTTGACAATTTGGGAATACACGCTGTTGACAAACTTCATCTGATCTTCAAACTTCCTATTGCAACCCTTGCTAATATCGATACAGAGAACAAAGCCGTCGATGTTTAGCTTTCCATCGGGCATCTGCCTCTGCTCAAAGTCCTGCTCCAAGCCCAGCTGGTCCGTACAGATGTACATTAGCTTTTCCGCCGACTGGAGCTTTGACGCTGCCGCCCGTTTGGTGTACGGCTGTAGGTTCGTACTCCGATGCGGAAGAAACGTCTGGTCATCGATAAACTCCGTCTGTTCAATGACTTGTAATTTACAGTCCAACCCATCGTCGCCTCGATGCGCCACTTCCCCCCAGTACAGGAAGTGGTCATTGTTTACAACTCGTCCCCCAAAGTCTATTGTGCTCAGAACTGAGGTGTGCTCTGAGTAGTAGCTGTCCGCATTGGGGCGCATGTACCGGTTGCATAGGCAGGACTTGCCAACGCCACAATTCCCCTTCTCTTTCTCCGTCCCCGAGAGGCCAACCACACTGAGGGCGAATGTCGGGGGGCGTGCATCCTTGTTCTTCGCCATTATTTCCCCCCACGCATCGCTGACTTGGTCACTTCCAGGAAAAAGGTCAAGATATCATTCCAGTTCTGCTCGTCAGTGGTACAGGGGCACATTCATCCTGATTTCCCTTGGCAGTGGTGTATCCCCCTCCAACTTAGTATATCTCTCTCTCTCTCCACTTCTGTCCTGGGTCTTCTTTAAGCTGCGAGAGAACAGCTGGCTTCCCCTTTTATCACCTGCCTGCAAGACATGGAGTTTACAATTAGGAAAAGATAAAAGGCAAAACAAACTAAAACATATTGGCACTGATTTGTCCTCTGAGCCCTTTAGTCTCCTTATCACAAAAAACATAATTAGCTTTTTGTATCCCTGCACATCCCTCTAGGACATATATGTACACGTATGCACAGTGTGGTGGTTTTGAACAACAAATCAGACATGTTAATCAGGCATTACAGAGAGTTATCAGGAAATTATACAACGGTACACATTATCACACTTCTGCAGAACAAAATAATCCCTCCTAAATAGTAAAAGCTTAACAAAAAGGCTTTTGATCAGCCTTTCATGTATTAGTTACAACGTGAGCTGGTCTTAAAACATCACAGTTTTTTCCTTTTACTACAATATCAAAAAGGACTTTTTGGATGACAAAGGGTGACAGTATGATTCATATAAAAGAAAGGGAGAGTAATCCAATCACGGGCCGTGTTCAGCAATGTCACTTTCCTCTCGCAGAGAAAAAGAAGTGCTTTCAACCAATTTGTGCCGAGGCAGGATAAAAATGGCATGCAACTCCAGGCCTTTGACAGCCACTGACCTAGAAATGATGTGCGTCCCCATGAGAATGAAACAGAGAAAATGAATCAGTTCACAGATTTGTTATCATCATCGGCACATGATGAGGGTTGAACGTATAATCCTGATTATTTTGCCCGTCGTTCTCTTAATGCGTTTTGCCTTACATTCTAGTTATGACTAATCCTAATTAGCACTCTTGATTATCTGTGTGATGAAATCATTTAGCTTCTTGCACAGTATCTTTTCAACACAACAGCGTAAAATAACTGCATTCACAGAGTGTTAAACTAAAACATGTTGCATCTGATGGTCTTTTCTATCTGTATCATCTGGGATTGTCACAGTCAAATAAGCCTTTAACTCTTGCATGACCTAACGAGTGGCTGATAACTGCGGAGAATTGCAGTCATTGTTGTGTTTACAGAACGATGGCAATCAGCCAGTGAATTTGCCTGCGTGAGCTGGAACCGCTAGCTGCAGCGCGACGGCATGCTGAGCCTGAGAAACTGCACCAGAGTCGAAACTCGTTGCTCGACACGAGGCAGTGAGGTTTCCCCTGACTGTTTATAGAAGCCAAGGTGATGAGGTCACCTGTGTGGGGGGTTTTGTGCAAGGAAAATAGACTTTTGGGAGTTCAGCACATCCACAGCCTTCTTTAGAAACAAGCTAAATGTATGGAAATGTATTCAGAAGAAGTTCAGTAATCTAGTATTTCAAAGGGAGATCAAATAACGTATTTGCTGTTGTGTTAACACTACACAGTTGTGCATAACCTGAAGAATCAGAAACAGGTTTATCACCAGGTAGGTTTACACTTACGAGGAATTTGACTAGGTGTTGTGGTGCATACATCTATACAACAATTAAAACACAGATAAAAAACATATTAAAAATATTATAAAAAATGTAGTAAAATATAAATATAACAGTATTTACATTGCAATGGAATGGAATAAAAATGAATAAAATATGGAATACAAATAGGCAGTAATAAGAAAAGAAAACAGATATTGTTGTACTTGTATTGTAGAAGTGCAGCAATCTATTCCAAAGAGAGATCAAATAACGTATTTGCTGTTGTGTTAACACTACACAGTGGTGCATAACCTCAGGGTAAACAAGGCCGAATAACCCCCAGGAAAAGTTCCTTTAATGTTTAGTCAGCTGATATATAACACTACCACCTCAGACAAGAAGCCTATTATCCTCCAACACACCCAGGACATGAGATGACGCCGGAAAGCAAACTGACAAGCAGGTTTGTCAGGTTTACAAATCCAACCAGCGGACGCTACAAAAGCTACTGTTCTGCTGCACGAACCTGACTCTCGCAAGCAAGCAGGAATATCTGAGCTTTTATGAAGGAAGAACACACGACATACATGTGCACATACACTTTAAAGTGACCCTAAAGCAAGGTATTTATATTACTAACTGTTGACAAATTAACAAGACGTCTACAAATTGCCTTCTTTCAACAAACAGCAGAAAAAAAGTCCTGAATATTGAATAAACAGTACAATGATTTGGAATCATTATTTGGCAAAAGACTCAGACCCTCAATTACAACAACTAAAATCTATTAATATTGTGTTGATAGACTAACCAACAGATTATTACAGCCCTACATTCCTCCCTCTGATTCCCATCCAAACCACAGTGTTTGAGCAGATCATTCACCCCGATTCAAACATCTGTTTTGCATTATTGTCGGCCAATATCAAGTTCTATTTTCCCTGTTGTAAACAAACAGGGTCCTTACAAGACTCATGAGGCGCTTTCACACCGCAGTACTTTTCCCACTTTAGTTCCGATATAGTTCCGAAAATGTGCGTTCACACCAAAAGAAGCCGGAACTAGAACTTAGTTCATGAGAACCTTTTCACCTCCTTTTCAGTCCCTGCTAGAGAGCAGGTACTTTCATGGGAGAAAAAGGTTCCCATTTCTGATTGGCTGGGCGGATTGCAAACCACGCCCCGTAAAACTCCAAAAAGGTTTTGTGAAGCCGCCATTTTATTTTCCTCGCATTAGCATTATTAGCATTAGCCCAGCGCACAAACGGAGAGAGACTAATTTATGGCAACACAAAGAAAACATGGGAGCGGTGGAGGAGGAGGTACTCGGAAGGCTTCAGTAGAAGCTGCTGGGAGTCCCAGCAGCTTCTACTGAAGCCAGTCCCCAACTCCGGGGACTTCCGGCCGGGGACTTCGGGTGGCAGTATACGCCGTGAAGTTGTTTGCGGCCTGCCAGTAAACCCAAAGCAGAAGAAGAAGAAGTGCCGTCAGCGGCTTCATTTGCCTAATCCTCCCTCAGGGACTTATTCCGGTGTGAACGCGATCTGCGATCAGAACTAAGTTCTGATTAACTAAGTTCTGATGAACTAAGTACGGCAAAGTACTTGGTGTGAAAGCGCCTATGGATAGCTGCTAACATGTATGAAGAGAGGAAGGGTAGCACAGCTAGTCAGTTAGCTGTAAACACCCAGATGGAGCCTCTTATAACTGCAAAACATCACAGCTGAAACGTGTGCAGCACAAATAGCTAAAAGTAGCCTCATGATTAGTCTATTCACTGCAGGGGGGGGGGGGGGGGGGGGGGGGGGGGGGGGGAGATTAAGGTATCACTTGGCAAGCTGGTTTAGAGTTGACTAAATGCTGTAAAGCCTTAAAACCCAGCGGAGACACTGCCAAAGACGGTAGACTTTCAAAGCTGCACCCAATGAATGTTTTAGGTAAAAGGAAACTTGTTTTTCTCAGTCTGAATCTCAAAGAGGGGCTCCAACAGAGAAAAGGGTCTCATCGTCTTTAAATGAGGTGCCACGGGCTCATCATGTTCCCCTTCCCTAGAAGATATTCTGATCTTGAGTACAGACAAACCCACTCCCACTGGAAGACATGAATCAAAACGTGGGCAAAGATGGAGCTCTACAGACAGAAAAAATAGCCCTAAACATGAAAGAGTTGCCCTCTTTTCTGACTATAAATCATGACAGACGAGTCAGGGCCGACCCCCCCCCCCCTCACAGGATTACTGGGTACTCACTTTCACATTTTTAAACCATTACCTGTCACTGGCATTTTTCAGCTGCAGGCTCTTTTATATGTCAGCTAGCCCATCATCAGGAATGCTGGAGTTGTAAATCAAAGCAACAACACACAACCTTTCTGAAATCTTAAGTAAAAGTCTCTCTGCTGTAAAGTGTGTAATAAGAGGTAAGGCCATCCCATAATAAGGAATCATTCTGCTGAGTTAGTGGCATCATGCTTTTCATTTTCACTGTGCAATTGCTCAACAAAAGATCCATGCCAGTAAAAACAAAGCTTTGTTTACATCCATGACTTTAGTGCAAAACTATGCGAGGCACCAGGCAAAGTATTTCATGGAAGATCATTTATTTTCTGGATCTTTATAAAACAGATTATTTTAAACGTGACTCTCTCCCAGAGCCCAGATTCAGACCTGAGCACCTGTCTATCCATATATCCATCTATATATCTATCTATCCATATATCCATCCATCCATCCATCCATCTCCCTACCTATCTACCTACCTCTCTATCTATCTATCTATCTACCTACCTACCTCTCTATCTATCTACCTCTCTATCTATCTATCTATCTATCTACCTACCTACCTACCTATCTATCTATCTATCCATATATCCATCTATCTATCCATATATCCATCTATCTATCCATATATCCATCTATCTATCTATCTATCCATCTATCTATCCATATATCCATCCATCATCCATCCATCTCCCTACCTATCTACCTACCTCTGTATCTATTCTATCTATCCATCTATCTCTCTATCTATCTACCTCTCTACCTCTCTATCCATCCATCCATCTATCTATCTCTCTATCTATCTATCTACCTACCTACCTACCTCTCTCTCTATCTATCTCTCTATCTATCCATCTATCTCTCTATCTATCTACCTCTCTACCTCTCTATCCATCTATCCATCCATCCATCTATCTATCTATCTCTCTATCTATCTACCTACCTACCTCTCTCTCTCTCTATCTATCTATCTACCTACCTACCTACCTACCTACCTCTCTATCTATCCATCTATCTATCTATCCACAGGCCATAAGACTGTTAAACACTAGGGATGGGAATGATTCATTGAATATTCAAAATGATTCAGGTATTCGAATATGAGGTATTTTTTTTTATGGGAGGGGTGCCTAAGTTAATTACATATCACCAAATGGATTAATTAAATGTATACGACATAAAAAAAATTAAAAAAAAACGTTATATTTATTTATTGTGTTGCACTGTTGGAGGAGCCTGTGACCTCAGATTCCCATTGTCATATCTACACTGTAGTTATGTACACATGACAATGAAAGCCTTGAATCTTTCATCTATATATCTGGTCTCAGGGCACATGTCAATGCACGACCTTACAGACATGCCTATTCATTTGAATCAACACTAATAAAGCTGATATCAACATCTCAAGAGCATCCATCTTGCACGTTATTGGGACAGAAGTTGTTACGGCTGCTATTGGCAACAGCAACCACATTAAAATAATGTTTCCAAACAACATGTTCTACCTTCACGACAGCTGATATCCAAATTCATTTGAACAGCTTTGCTTCAAACACAACGAGGAGAAAAACCCCCGACTGTGACGATGATAGTAAACAGAACCAAATCTAATTATTCACAGAGTCCTTGCATATGCTAAAGAAAGATAATGAAAGAAAGATTGATTTATCGTGTAACACTACTTTATATACGACCCTATGTGTTTCTGCTACTGTCTATCTATCTATCTATCCATTTTTATATATTTAATGCAATAGAAGAATGGCCATATTTTATATCACCACAGTACACTGAAAGGTCTGCATATATGTATATATATTTTACTTTCTCAATCTGTTTTATTTTAATCCGTTTGTGTTGTATATGTGTTTATTTTCTACACATTATGTGCAATGCCTTGTTTTAAACACGCTGCTGTAATGAAATATATCCCAATTTTGGATGAATAAAGTATATTGTATCCATCAATCCATCTATATCTATTTAACAGTATATGCAATAGAAGAAAGGCCATGTTTTATATCACCACAGTACCCTGGAAGGTCTGCATATGTATATATATATATTTGACTTTTTCAATCTGTTTTATTTCCTATTTTGATTTGTTTATGTTGTATATTTGTCTATTTTCTACTGTTAATGATGTGCAATGCCCTGTTTTAACATTCTTTTGTAACGAAAACATTGCCCAATTTTGGATGAATAAAGCATATCTTATCTTATCCATCTATATATATATTTAACAGTATATGCAATAGAAGAAAGGCCATGTTTTATATCACCCAGTACTCTGAAAGGTCTGCATATGGCTGCAGAAAACCAGTCTCATTGAATAAAAGCAGGATTGTCCCTTTAAAGAGAGTTTGGGTCATGGAGCTGCAATGACATGCATGTCTGCAGGACAAGCCCACCGACTCCTGCATCTGAACACCACATCAACACTTCATAAGTTGCTCGTGTTAAAGTGTCTTTTCAACTTGTCTTTATAGCTCAAATCATTACAAAAACAACCTGGTTAATGTTGGAAAATCCAGAGTATCACTCCTGGATGTGACCCTGCATCCATCCATGCTAATGTTAGCGATTAGCAGGACATTAAGGTTAAAAAACAACCCAGAAACTTCTAGAATAACTCGATAATGTGCTTTAAACAAACTGGAATAAGAGATGAAAGCTGGCTCAGTGTGAAGGCTCTTAACGGGATGTCAGCACAGTCATTAAGACATTAATCTTCTTTTTATTTCCTAAGTAATTGTCCATTTGAGCCCCATTTGATTTGATTTCATGTCAAAATGAAACCGATAGAAAAGGGTGGATATCACGTCAATCATCACGTAGGACGATGAAAGTGAGTTATGGTTAATGAGTAAGTTAAATTAAAAACCAACATATATGAATGCGTCAAAGCACCGTAGCTAACACTCGGAACCACAGCATTTGATACGGCAGTTATTACACCCTCCTGGGGGTATACAGGGCATTAAAGAGGCCCGTTTTGGCCCTGATTCTCCGGGATAAGAGGAAGAAAAAAACCCACCTTTTCCAAATCCCGATTAGCTACCAAGCTATGTTAGCATCGCATGCCAAAAGCGGGTGAGGAATAGTTAGCTTGATAGCATTAGCTACACCAAACCCAGTCTAACGTTTGGGAAGAAAACGGGTTAAAACAACAAATGGGGGTTTGTTAAAACATCCCGCATTCATATGAACATCCCTACAATGACTAGTGATGAAGAAACGGTTTGGTTGAACACGGAATACCTCACTATTAAGCCTAGGTTTCGCCCATAGAAGAAATTCCTAGCAAAAGATAATGAATCCCAATCCCAGTCCAAATACATTCCCCTACCCACCTTTTAACATGGTCGCTCCCAGATCCACATACCACGGAAAAGAGGAGAAAGCATTCCCACAATTTACAAGGCAAGAAAACTCCTTTTTAAAATCCACAATCTGCGATGTTTAGTGTCCTCAGCGAGATCCGAAGTTGGGTTTATTTGATGGGTTAAGTCCTGTACTTCCAATCGGCCGGTTAGCCTGTATTTTCTTGTGTATTTTCGGTGTTGTTAGTGAGGTATGCGCTGAAAGCTGAAACCTTTCCTCTGTGCCCCCCCTCTTTCTGCCAGCAGTAATGGCGACTCTCTCTCTCTCTTCCACTCCTCACTGTGTGTCTATGTCGCTCTACCTTTTCCATTCAGCCCCTCTATCTCTCTCTCTCTCTCTCTCCAGCTCACTCCCTCTTTAAACACACCTGATTATATCTTCCATGTCATGGTTAATGTGGCACAAATGACATACATGATGTTATACCTTGCACCATTGTGTCTCTTGCAGTATTTTATCTTTTTTATAAAACATATTGTGTTTTGGGTTGTTGCCTGCCTGGGATTTAAGATGTCCAATTGCCAATTTTAAATGTTATTGCATTATATTTCAATGTAAATTACTGCTTTATATTATTTTCTATTTTACTATATTTTGACATGTTTTTTTGTAAGTTATTATAGTGTTCTTAAAATAGTTTTCTATCTGTGTTTTTTATGTATGCACTTCCACTCCTCCACTGTGTGTCTATGTCGCTCTACCTTTTCCATTCAGCCTCTCTATCTCTCTCTCTCTCTCTTTCTCTCTCTCTATCTCTCTCTATCTCTCTCTCGCTCTCTCTTTCTCTCTCTCTATCTCTCTCTCTCTCTCTATCTCTCTCTCTCTCTCTCTCTCCATCTATCTCTCTATCTCTCTATCTCTCTCTCTCCATATCTCTCTCTTTCTCTCTCTCTATCTCTCTCTCTATCTCTATCTCTCTTTCTCTCTCTTTCCCTCTCTCTCTCCATCTCTCTCTCTCTATCTCTCTCTGCATCTCTCTCTCTCTCTTTCTCTCTCTCTATCTCTATCTCTCTCTCTCTTCTCCATCTCTCTCTCTCTCTCTCTCTCTTTATCTCTCTCTCTCCATCTCTCTCTCTTTCTCTCTCTCTCTCTCTCAATTCAATTCAATTCAATTCAATATGCTTTATTGGCATGAATGTCAGGTGAACAATATTGCCAAAGCGTCAAGGATAATACAATTCAATAGTGATATGATAAAATACAAATACAATTCATTCATTAAACAATTTACAACAATGTATTATTACAAAACCGCAAGTATCAAATGTAGAAAAGACCCATGAAGTAGAGGAGTAATCAGAGTGAGCTGTGAGGAGATGAACAGCTGTCTCTTAGGCTGTGACATGCGCTCACATATTTCGCTGCTTCTATGCTGCTGGCACTATTTTCTCCAAGTACAAGTTGCATTTTATTCTGGTCTCTCTCTCACCTGTCTGTCTCCACCTGTCTCTCTCTCACCTGTCTGTCTCCACCTGTCTCTCTCTCACCTGTCTGTCCCACCTGTCTCTCTCTCACCTGTCTGTCTCCACCTGTCTCTCTCTACCTGTCTGTCTCCACCTGTCTCTCTTCACCTGTCTGTCTCCACCTGTCTCTGGTCAGACAGTGATTCAAAATCTTGGAGTTGACATGTTATCTTTGTAAAGAACTTTGTTCTAATGTCTTGGTATGTTTGACAGTGCAGCAGAAAGTGTTGTTCTGTCTCCACCTGTCTCTGTGGACAGAGCTGACACAGCCTCTCTTCTCTGGGCAGCCAGGTCTGCCTGTGTCGGCCAGTCTCTACGGCCAGGCTGTGGTCACTGAGTCTGTACATTGTTAATGTCTTTCTCAGTTTGGGATCAGTCACGGCGGTCAGATAGTTTGCCACTGTGTACTGTCTGTTTAGAGCCAAATAGCATTGAAGTTTTGGGTTTTCGTGGTACATGTCCAATAGTTGATGTAATTTTCTTTTTCTTTAGCTATGATTTGGTTGGGCCAGATTGTGTGAGAGCTGTCCTGAGGCCTGTTAGAGGAGGTGAGCCTCAGGACCAGCTGGTTGAGGCGACTCCTCTCTATGTTCTCCTCTTGGCAATGGAGGGCTTTGTAATGGTAGGACTTGGGATCACTGGTTTTTAGGTGGTTGTAGAATTTGACTGCTCTTTTTTGTATCCTAATTAAAAGGGGGAATTGGCCTAGCTCAGCTCGGCATCCATTGTTGGGGGTGTTCCTGTGGACTCTCAGGATGCTCTTGCATATCTCTGCATGTAGGGTTTCTATTGGGTGTTTGTCCCATTTATCAAAGTCTTGATTTCCAAGAGGACCCCACACTTCGCTACCATACAGTACGATTGGTTCTATATTGTATTGAATATTTTGAGCCAGATTCTAACAGGTATATCTATATTTGAAGACTTTTTGATAGCATAGAAAGCCTTTCTTCCTTTGTCTCTGAGATCATTAATGGCCAGATTGAAATTTCCTGTTGAAGTAATTTTTAGTCCCAAATATGTGTAGCTGTGTGTGTGTTCTATGTCAGTGGAGCCCAGAAGAAGCGGTGTGGGTTTCCCTGACCCCTGGGTCGTTTCTGGAAGACCATAATCCTGGTCTTTTCCAGATTAACTGTCAGGGCCCAGGTCTGACAGAAGCTTTGCAGATGATCCATTTGCTGTTGTAATGCCTCCTTAGATGGAGCTAGCAATATTAGATCATCTGCAAACAGGAGGCATTTAATCTGTGTGTCAGAGAGGGTGAGTCCAGGGATATCAGATTGTTCTAATGATTTAGCCAATTGATCAATATAAATGTTAAATAGGGTGGGGCTGAGACTGCAGCCCTGTTTCACCCCTCTACTTTGGGGGAAGAAATCTGTTTCCATATTGCCAATTTTCACAGCACATTTATTATTTGTATACATTGCTTTAATGATATCATATGTTTTCCCCCCCACACCGTTTTCAATCAACTTCAGGAACAGACCGTTCTGCCAAATTGAGTCGAATGCTTTTTTGAAATCTACACAACAAAATCTGCATCTCTCTCTCTCTCTGCATCTCTCTCTCTCTCTGCATCTCTATCTCTATCTCTCTCTCTCTCTTCTCCATCTCTCTCTCCCTCTCTCTCTCTCTAGCTCACTCCCTCTTTAAACCCACCTGATTATATCTTTCATGTCATGTTTAATGTGGCACTGACATATATAGTTTATCTATCAATTGTATAGTTTATACATTGCACTATTTCCCTTTTTATCTTTTTTATAATAACATTGTATGTTGCATTGTTGGAGGAGCCTGAGACTTAAAGGTGGGGTAGGTCATTTTGGAGAAACCAGCTCGAGCTATACTACTATACCATACTATATCTTTCTTCACTTTAATTTACATTCTCTATTGGCTTTAATGATAGATGAGCCATGTTGTCAAAGCAATGAAATCTCTCTCTTGCTCGGTCACTCTTTCTCTGTTATGTCATTATTGTTATTTCAGTGAGAATTGTTTAATTATGTATAATGTTCCTGTAAACGGAAACTAAGGTAATTTGCTCATCAGGGAACGTATAGATTAAGTCAGTGTGATAATCAATAAGTCTCAGCTGCTGTATTTCACCACTTTTGTAAGATATAAAGCTAAAATAATGAGTCTTTTAATCAATAAGGTCATCAGAAAACTAATCCATTCCAATGTTCATAATCTCCTTTGGTGTCACGGTTAATCTCACTGTGCTTATAATAATAATCATTTCCCCTAATGCTGAAAGACGCTTAAACATAATTTCCTTAATAATTATAGTTTAAACCACACCACAATATTGACAGTAATGAATAGAAATACTGCAGCCACTGTTAGATGATGATGAAGATGATGATGATGATGGTGGGCTGTGTTAGTGCAGTGAAAACCCTTCATTTATATTCAGTTGTTCTGGTTGTATGGATCAATATGCTGCTGGTTCCAGTGGATTCCCTCGAGAGCAATGCTGTGTTAACGAGGCTCAAGGACTCAGATAAAAGAGAACACACTCAGCAGGCGTTCGCTCGGCTGAAATTAAACCGAGGATAAACCGAAATTAAAAGACGTAGAAAGCAGGGATAAATATATTCGAAATCTCAGAAGTCGTCTAAATCTGCAGGGGAAGAAATGCATATTACTGCAAATGTTTTGTGTCTGTTTAAGCCAGCGTACACCGAAGAGAGCCAACCGGGCGGAGACAGCACTCAAATTAAAAACGGGGTACACTGTAGTGAATTTCGGTTTACCTGCTCAACAATTAACCGTTTAAAGTGCTATTTAAATAATAATATCCGAAATATATGCATTTCATATCCTGTTTTTGACTGCTTTTGTGTTTCCTCTTCTACTTTTACTCAAGTACAAGATCTGAGTACTTCTACCTTTACTAAAGTACAAGATCTGAGTACTTCTACTTTTACTAAAGTACAAGATCTGAGTACTTCTACTTTTACTAAAGTACAAGATCTGAGTACTTCTACCTCTGCTGGTAACTAGTATTTTTTACTGAGCGTTACATGTTTTACTTCATACCTGATTGGTTTTAGGACTTCATTAATACATAACTTAGTTGATAAGTAGATAACAGATAGTGTCAAAGTCTAAATGTCCTTGGTACACCATGCACACAATTCACTTACTATTTGTCTGGCTGATATATTTTAATAGTTTGTTCACTTTAAGCCTTTTTCGCTCTTTTTCAGTCTGAAATAAGTAATTGTTAGCAACAATTTTATAGGTAGAAAATAAACTGTTAAAATACCAACTTATTGTTAACAAAAAGATGTGCACGTCTATCAACATTTTGCGTTTAAAAGGCAGAATTTTACGTTGGGAAATTTGAAAATCCAACCATAATTTTGTTAGTTTTTTTCAGCTTTGGGCTATAATGATTACTTACATTTTCCCATCAGAAAATAAAGAGAGGGCCCTTTAAACCCAACGGCAGGTTATTGGGTTTTAAGGGTTAAAGTACAAGTTATAGGCAGAGCCGGCCCGACCCATTAAGCGACATAAGCGGCCGCTTTAGTTAATATGCCTAGATTGCCTACTCTCAAAGTCATGTATTATATTATTGAGTCAAAAATATAATACATTAACCGTGCTTTACCTGAACCTCATCATGACACTAGAGAGGACGGCAGTATTGGGGGGGGGGGGAGGGGTGTCTAAAGTCAAAGATGAATCTTGATTGGGCCAAATTTGACCTCAAGTCACCCAAAACAATTCTGCTGGGTCCCCCCTGAACACCAAATTATACACTTTTTGTTTTAGAGACCTTCAGACTTGGCAAGAATTGTCAAAATCTGTTTTGTAGTGTTCTGTTCCGATACAAAAAACTAGAGCGTAGTTATTATATCATTTGAACTTGAAACGGGTCACAGGAGGCCCGAACACAACGTAAGGGTTCATCAATATGTGGTTTTAGTCATTTTTAAAATATGTTTTGATATTTTGGGAAATGTCTTTACTTTGTTTGTGGGGTTGATGACAGAATTAAGAAAACTGGGTAACACTTTATTTTAAAGTACACAAATTAACCATCAACTAGTTGTTAATTAACCTGCTTATCAGCAGTATATTGGCTCGTTATTAGTCATTATAAAACTCTTATTAATGCCTTATTCTACATGACCATATTCTACAAGTACTAGGCCGTTAGTTGAGAGTTTTTCCTCAATAACCCTCTAATTCAGGGGTCTCAAACTCAAGGCCCGAGGGCCAAATCCGGCCCGCGACTTCATTTGATGTGGCCCCGCAAGAGCTTGCAAAGAATATAATAAGTTTATTATACGGTTACATGCCACTTTACAGAAGCAGGTTGCCCATAAACTACATGTCCCACAATGCATCTAGTTTTGTGACATGCGCACTGAAGAGACTTGCAATTATTTGCCCTGGACTTCTGCTTTCAGACGTAGTTAATTACTAAGTTATTATCCTATCCGATAATAATCCAATTCAGAGGCAATAATGTAATATAATACATTATTTTATATATATATTTATATAGTTACAACCGGCCCTTTGAGTGCAACCTTTATGCGAATGTGGCCCGCGATGAAATTGAGTTTGACACCCCTGCTCTAATTAGTGCTGATTTATTGCAAGTAAGGAAGTTGTTGTACATGAGCTTTGGTCTTAATATGCTCAATATGGGCCTAATAAGAACAGTAACTCTCCCTTAATAACACTTAACAGATATGATCTGTTCTCATGTAACAAGACATGAAACTAAAAGTGTTATTTGTGTCTAAATAACTCAAAATGTGTTATTTCTAACTCAGAATATGTTCCCTATTTTAAAGTGAAGTCTTGTTCATAACCAATAAGCTGGTAGTTTGACTCTAATATGTTAATGAACAACTAGTTGATGGTGAATAAGTGTACCTTGATCTAAAGTGTTACCGAAAACAGTTTCTAAAGGCAGTGAAAACATCAAGTGTTTAATCGTAAACACATTCAAACAAAATGAAATGCACGCAGCAGAAGGACGTGCTTCAAAACTGGAAATATATGAATATCTATCATACCATATATCAATACATGAAGACACTACATAACCAATAAAGTCCTTGAATGCATCATATTGATCGTACATTTAACAACAATAGCAACCCTTATTGTATCCACTACATTCTGGTATAAGGTCTAAAGAAAGAGCGCCACGAAAGCATCTTTTAAGAAACCCTATTTTGGGAAATTAAGTAAATCGACAGAAAAGTAGAAGTTGCTGAGAAGTGTGTGTGTGTGTGTGTGTGTGTGTGTGTGTGTGTGTGTGTGTGTGTGTGTGTGTGTTGTGTGTGTGTGTGTGTGTGTTATTTGAGGAGTTCGAGCTACAGGCGCTGCACCATCAGCACCTCCATATGGAATCTGCAGATATTTCACTTTCTGTCAGCCTTTCATGTCACACTCTTCTTCTGGGGAGTGAGATCCTAGCAGGGCTTTTTCGTCTCTCTTCCCAGCGTGCATCCAGATCCTGAGCCTCGAAGTTTCCAACACAACTCTGTCAAAGTGGAGCTATAGTCACATGCTGCAGAAGCTGGAGGATCTTTACTCCCAGAGGCTCAGGAAGAAAGCCCTCAGGATTATACAGACCCCCAAAAACAAACTGTTACCAGGACCGAAACCACCATGAGTCAGGGACAGTTTCATTCCACAGGCCATTTCAATCCTAACCCTAACCCAATCAGGAGAGACTTCATTGTGTTCAAAGATCATTTATTGACACATGTGCCAT
The DNA here is from genome assembly GCA_031216635.1 of Dissostichus eleginoides. Classification (NCBI taxonomy): domain Eukaryota; kingdom Metazoa; phylum Chordata; class Actinopteri; order Perciformes; family Nototheniidae; genus Dissostichus; species Dissostichus eleginoides. The sequence continues at coordinate 32,961,310 of CM062275.1, forward strand.
ATGATAAATGTTAAAAGTGTTTGGCGATTAGACCCCGATCCTGAAATCGTATCTAAAGGGGGAAATGCAACCGTGAGCATATTGGAAACCCCCCCAGGGTCTAGACACTGGTGATGATGATGGAGATCTGGATTTGATGAGGAGATGGGATGAAGATTTGGATTTGAACCCTTACAACTAAAGACATTCTATTAGCACACATTTTCTGTATTTCTGGGTACAATTAGACCGTCTTGGAGTGATTAGAAGGTGTATTTCTCTCTTCTGTGCTATGTGCTAGGCTGAACACACCATCACAGATTTGAAGGTTGTAGGTGGGATTAACAATGGAGACGCTATCTGTCTTCACAGCTGACTGGACATGTGTTATCATGTTTCTTTGACTGAACACAGAGAGACTTTCCACCTGAATGCATGAATATGATGTCTGGATGTCACTCTTCTTACTCACAGCACTCAGATAACATCAGATGAGTTACTTTCCACGAGAAAGTACATCATCCTGTGCAAAACGTACACACACTGAGTCCCATCTGACACATTAGCATCATTAGCATTGCAAATATCACACTCTCTGCTGAGGTGCAAACGAAATGATAATGATTCCAGAAAACTGATAGGTGCAATAATTGAAACGAAGGCGGGTTACCAATCACTCTGATGGAAAGTAATGGTTTGAATCTGTGAGATCACATGCCTTCGTCTTTGGCGCTGTGTTTGCAAATCATTTCTGTATGATTGTGAGCATGTTTTTGAGAAAAACACTTTATAGAAAATTGGTTTATTTCACTTCCTTACATATAAGACATTTTGTTTACTTTTAATCACATGTGGAAAATCAGGAACCCTTTATATCACCTCCAGGAAAGAAATACATTTGAACTCCTTGTATGTTATATTACATCTAATATCGGATGTGAATTGTATTTCTTCATATGATAGTTTCATGTAATACGTCACATATTACTATCATATGAAGAAATACAATAGAATGATAGAATAGAATGGATGAAACCCTCTTTAATGGTCACACATGCAGAGCACACAGCACACACAGTGACATGTGTTCTCTGCTTTAACCCATCGTAGTACCAGGAGCAGCTATTGTACAGCGCCCGGGGAGCAATGGGAGTGAGGGGGGAAGGGGAGTGTCCGGTGCTTTGCTCAAGGGCACCACGGCAGGGCAGGAGGTGAACTGGGACCTCTCCAAGTAGCAGTCCACACTCCATATTTTAGGTCTGGTCGGGGACTTGAACCGGCAACCCTACGGCTCCCAGTCCAAGCCCCTACTGACTGAGCCACTGCCGGGACAATGATGGCATGCTAGTCTTTTTTTTTATTGAATTGTTGATTTGATCAAACATTGAAAATAAACACTTTGCTTATATAAACCTTTATTTTGCAAAAGAAAAATCCACAAAGTAAATCACACAAAAAGGAAATGACCTCCCACTACGACAAAAAGAGACAAACACACAAAACCTAAAAAAACAATGGAAAGTCAAACCGTTTATCCGGAGGTTTTCCTCAGACACCAACATGTGGCCTCCACCACATCAGAGGCTCTTTCATTCAAAGTATGCTGACATCAAATACATCTGACAATGAAGAAGTAAACAGTGCTTCTTGAATACACTTGCTGTTTGCAGGAAGCTGTTTATGCATATCTTAAATGCCGAATGTTTCCACATGAGGATGCAGAATGCTCCTTTAAAGGTCCCCTATCATACTGTTCTTCATCAATATATCACAGCTCTCAGATATATACAGAGCCTGTCTCTGATTGGCTGAAACACCAAACAGATCATTGCAGCATCCCATAATCCCCTCTGTTTCAGCCCTGTTTCCAAAGTGCTGATTCTCTGTCTGTTACTTTAGATGAAAATAAGGAGCCCCTCCCCACGCCCCTCTGAGAGAGATTTGGTTACAAAGAACTCAATGGTGCTCTAGGAGGAGATTCAGGTGATAAGGGGGGGGGGGGGTACCTTGGTTGGTGATTGGCTAATGGTTACACAAGACAACACATCGTGATGACATCATCAAGTGGCCAAAATCTGATCAGCTCATTTTCAGACAGGTTTTTATAGAAATGGATCAGGAGAAAAAGAGAGAGAATCTTTGTTCCTGAAACTTTCAGAGTCTCTTTACACAGAGGGGACACATGTTGATGTAGAAGAGACATGGAGAAGAGGGGACACATGTTGATGTAGAAGAGACATGAAGAAGAGGGGACACCTGTTGATGTAGAAGAGACATGAGAAAGGGGACACATGTTGATGTAGAAGAGACATGAAGAAGAGGGGACACATGTTGATGTAGAAGAGACATGAAGAAGAGGGGACACATGTTGATGTAGAATAGACATGAAGAAGAGGGGACACATGTTGATGTAGAAGAGACATGAAGAAGAGGGGACACATGTTGATGTAGAAAAGACGTGAAGAAGTGGATTTTGCATAATAGGTGACCTTTAATGGTTGTCCCTCTGACAGGGAATATGTGACGGAGCACTTCCTCCACAGATATTTAGAGGTCCTTTTGAAGTCTAGAGCCATCGCCATCTCCTCGACTCAGACATATTTGTCCGTCCTGCAGCAGATCTGCTGACTCATGCTTGTTATTGAGGAGCCGCCGTGCAGTGGAGTCATCAGCAGATTTAATGACATGATGGCTGTGTTGTGTGAGTTGTGTGTGTTGTGTGTGATGTGTGTGATGTGTGTGATGCAGGCCTCGGTCAGCGGGTGGTCGGGGGGGAACTGGTCCTGTCTGATTGGTCGTTGCTAAGGGGAAACACAGTGATGGTCACCAGGGCCTGAGGACTGAGTCACAGTCAATACACAGCGTCTGGAGGGAGGGTTATTAAGTCACTTCACAAACACACTCCATAAGACACATCTTTTTAGTTGAGCTTTTTATAAGCAACCCCCCCTTTAAATGGTATTTTAGTCTTTACTATTTACCTACTTTTATATTGTTTTATTTATTTTATAGGTCTTAAAGGGTTTTATCCTATATTATTAATTTAACAGTTTTCAATGTTTATTTATATCAATCAATGTTTATTTATATAGCCCAATATCACAAATGTTACATTTGTCTCAGTGGACTTCACAGTTTGTACAGAATATCAGTAGACAATACGACCCCCTCTGGCCTTAGACCCTCACATCGTACAAGGAAAAACTTCCAGAGAAACCCACAGTTTAAAGGGGAACATGGGAGAAACCTCAGGGAGAGCAACAGAGGAGGGATCCCTCTCCCAGGACGGACAGACGTGCAATAGATGCTGTGTGTAAATTGAGAAGATAATACATTTACAACATAGGTAGTCCAAATGTTTGGAAATGCATGTGTCTATAATAAGAAGATGAATCCCCGAGGATATCCATCCAGGACTTATGATCCAGGACCACAGCAACAGGCACAGCCATGACTCAAGATCCAGGGCTCGCGATCCAGGACTCAGGACCACAGCAACAGGCACAGCCACGACTCAAGATCCAGGGCTCGCGATCCAGGACTCAGGACCACAGCAACAGGCACAGCCACGACTCAAGATCCAGGGCTCGCGATCCAGGACTCAGGACCACAGCAACAGGATCAGCCACGACTCAGGGTCCCGGCGTAGATAGACACCAAAAAGAAATTTGGGGAAGCTGGGTTATTCGGAACATGAGAGTACACAGGTACAGACAGAGAGAAGGAAGAAGTAAAGTAAAGTGTCCCCCGACAAACTAAGCCTATAGCAGCTAAACTAGGGGCTGAATCTAATCAGCCCTAACTATAAGCTTTATCAAAAAGGAAGGTCTTAAGCGCACTCTTAAAAACGGATAGGGTGTCTGCCGCCCGAACACAAACTGGAAGCTGATTCCACAAATGTGGAGCTTGATAAGAAAAGGCTCTGGCTCCCATTGTACTTTTAGAGACTCTAGGAACAACCAACAACCCAAAGTTTTAATTGCAACAGTTCCTTTTAATATTTGTAATTGTTTAACCTATTAGAATTATGACGTTTTTATTACTATTATCTTTTTACTTTTATTTTCGTTGTACCTATATGTTTACTTTATTTGAAAGGGATTCATATTGTTGCATCGATTCACTCGGTCTCGAGGACTGAGTGAATACACAGCGTCTGGAGGGCTAGGCTTTATTATAAAAGTCACTTCACAAACACACTCCATGATAACTGGAGCTGCTCTAGAAGAGTATGTGTAGTAGTAGTAGCTTCCCACAGTACTACAACTATTTACAATCTATAAATGTGTCATCCCGATAGTCTACACACTCATTCAAACGTCTATCGCTTGTCTGTCCATCCGCTCAAAGGAATCCCTACGTTTTCTCTTCCTCTTTTGTTTCTTCCATTTTCTCAGATCTCTTTGCTGGGACTTCTTCCTCTTTCTTATCTGAAATCCCGGTCCAAGGACAGTGGGTGTCACGTGCACAAAGTAAATCCCCTGAAGGCAAACTTGTCATTTGGGATATCTGGCAACAGAAATGAAATTGCCTCGACTTGACATGAATCATGAAACAGGCATTTCTGCGGTATATGTTGTATAAAATATAAAATATGTTTTCTAAGTTTCTTATATCTGTGTTAAAATATGATGATTAAATAAAAACATACATTTATATGTCGAATATGTAGAATTGACTCTGAATTGAGTAGATGTCTCTGTGTACACACACACACACACTGCCTTCTGTTGGATTTAAAGATGTATCCGCTGATTTCCTGCCCTGCTACTCTCTCTGAACCCTGCAGTGTGATGAGATTACACAATATACCAATTCACAATCTTTGCAAAAGACAGAGAGAGCGTCCTCCAGCCTTTTCGCTTCCTCTCTCACACATCATTCAATACTGAGACTCCAGGGGCTTACCAAACATTTTTTTTTCTTCCTGGCAAAATCTCCTTATAACCCACTCAGAAAGCAAAGCCCTGAGGGTGTGAGGGCTTTGAAAAGAGACGTCAGAAGAGAGAGAGAGAGGACGTCCTCCTCTGCTGGTGTTTCATAAATAAAGTGTGTTTCTGTCCAGCTGCTTCACATACAGACTTCTACACTCATGATGTAACGTCCTGATTTATTTATTTTAGAGATACGCTGCAGCCTGAGGTTGAGCACCACCAGACTAAAGAACAGTTGTTTACACCAGGCTGTCAGGAGGCTGAACTCTCTTGTGCAATACTTAAATATTTCCGACTTATATCATCGACATTTGAAAGAAAAAAAATACTTTATACTCGACCAGTCTTATCCGACAGCTTTAGTATATTTAATTTTAAATATAAAGGAATATTTGTTCACTTAAGGAGCAACGTGACATCACTATGTAACACTCGCGCTTCTATCGGCTATCGCTCCAATTGTATGTGATCATCTCTAAGTGGTTGCCCAATCACAACAGAGCCGGCCAGCTAACCAATCAGAGCAGACTGGGCTCTGGTTTCGGACTCTTTAAAGTAGAGACACTACATACTGATATACACCAGAACATCAGCAGGAGAGGACTCTTTAAAGTAGAAACACTACATACTGATATACACCTGAACATCAGCAGGAGAGGACTCTTTAAAGTAGAGACACTACATACTGATATACACCTGAACATCAACAGGAGAGGACTCTTTAAAGTAGAGACACTACATACTGATATACACCTGACATCAGCAGGAGAGGACTCTTTAAAGTAGAGACACTACATACTGATATACACCTGAACATCAGCAGGAGAGGACTCTTTAAAGTAGAGACACTACATACTGATATACACCTGAACATCAACAGGAGAGGATTCTTTAAAGTAGAGACACTACATACTGATCAGCAGGAGAGGACTCTTTAAAGTAGAGACACTACATACTGATATACACCTGAACATCAGCAGGAGAGGACTCTTTAAAGTAGAGATACTACATACTGATATAAACCTGAACATCAGCAGGAGAGGACTCTTTAAAGTAGAGACACTACATACTGATATACACCTGAACATCAGCAGGAGAGGACTCTTTAAAGTAGAGACACCACATACTGATATACACCTGAACATCAGCAGGAGAGGACTCTTTAAAGTAGAGACACTAAATACTGATATACACCTGAACATCAGCAGGAGAGGACTCTTTAAAGTAGAGACACTACATACCAGCTACGTGCAGTCAGGGGAGGCAGGGAAGGCAGAGCCTCACCTGTCATACTCCAATGTAACGGAAAAACAACTAAAGAAAAACTAAATAGTAATAATAATAAAATGTCTCCACTGATCTGTGTTGTAAGTGTGATTTATGTATGATTCCAATCGCTTTTTATAGTCAAAATCAGCAAATGTGCCGTGCTCCGCTACAACTACGGGGAGCGATGAGAAGTCAGGCAGGGACGAGCTCTGCCTCACGTAAGCCCACAGTAACTGGCTGGAGCGCGGGCACTAATTTTGCGCGGGCACTTATTTTGTGAGTGCGCTCAAGCCAGTTACTGTGGGGTGAGGTGAGGCACAGATGAGCTCTGCCTCACCTCAGAATGCGTCACCCCACAGAAACTGGCTGGAGCGCGGGCCCTAAGCGCATGCCTGTTACCATCTCACTGTAGGTCACCAATGTAATGTTTGTAGATCCCTTTATTACATTTATCCTCGCCATCCATAGTCTCTAAATAACTTATTTCACGTATATATGATATTATTTAGGCTCGCTGGTCTCATCGTACAACGGCAATGAAAAAAGCACCAGGGGAGGCAGCCATAACCTCTGCCGCACTGAAGGGGGCGCACGTGAGCCCACAGGTTCTTGTTGGTACTGTTATTCTACGCAGAGACGGTAGACGCAAACAACAAATTAGACTTTTGAAACTAGAGGAAGATAAGGAGGACTTTTACAAAAAAGTAATAGAGATTGTTGTCCAGAAGGATAGCATGGACTTCATCTTCAAGTCAAGGTAAGACCACAATTGTAATGAAAATGGGATCTTACTAAGAAAGAACAATCCAATATTTAGATTTTGGGTATCCTTTTGTTGAACGGTCTGTTTAAAATGAATCGAAACATCAGACTAAAAAAGCTTTTGAAAATATCCGAATATTTCGATTAAGGTCAAAATATAATATTTGTAAATCTGACTCTGAAAGAGTCAGTGCCTCACCAGCCATGAACCTCACCGCACGTCACTGCTACATACTGATATACACCTGAAAATGAGCATTATATTCTTAGAAAGTAAGAGCAATTGTAGAGGTCATTGACTGAGGAGTGGCAGTCATAGCAATGCTTTTAAATGCAATCACTTCTTTAATTCTTATCATTTTAAAACTCAACAAACTCTAGATATGTCCCTGTCTTTGTGTCTTTCCATCTGTCACGCTCTAAATGAAACTATGAAGGAGTCTTGTTTGTGTTAATCCTCCATGAAGGCCTCTCTCAGTTCTCTGGGTCTATTGTGTCCGTCGGTGCTCAGCTGGGACGGAGAAGCAGGAAGCTGTCTAAGTATTTATATCTCTGTAACAATACTGCAGGATCTCACACTGACTCACACTAAACCACCACAACACCATCACAACACCATCACAACACCATCACAACACCACCACAACACCACCACAACACCATCACAACACCACCATACCACCACAACACCATCACAACACCATCACAACACCACCACAACACCACCATACCATCACAACACCATCAAAACACCATCACAACACCACCATACCATCACAACACCATCACAACACCACCACAACACCACCACAACACCATCACAACACCACCATACCACCAACACCATCACAACACCATCACACACCACCATACCATCACAACCCATCACACACCATCACAACACCACACAACACCATCACAACACCACCACACAACACCATCACAACACCATCACAACACCACCACACAACACCATCACAACACCATCACAACACCATCACACACCACCATACCATCACAACACCATCACAACACCATCACAACACCACCACAACACCATCACAACACCATCACAACACCATCACAACACCACAACAACACCACCATACCATCACAACACCATCACAACACCATCACAACACCACCATACCATCACAACACCATCACAACACCACAACAACACCATTACAACACCACCATACCATCACAACACCATTACAACACCATTACAACACCATCACAACACCACCATACCATCACAACACCATCACAACACCATTACAACACCACCATACCATCACAACACCATTACAACACCATTACAACACCACCATACCATCACAACACCATTACAACACCATCACAACACCATCACAACACCATTACAATACCATTACAACACCATTACAATACCATTACAATACCATTACAACACCACCATACCATCACAACACCATTACAACACCATTACAATACCATTACAACACCATTACAACACCACCATACCATCACAACACCATTACAACACCATTACAACACCATCACAACACCACCATACCATCACAACACCATCACAACACCATTACAACACCACCATACCATCACAACACCATTACAACACCATCACAACACCATCACAACACCATCACAACACCATTACAATACCATTACAACACCATTACAACACCATTACAACACCACCATACCATCACAACACCATTACAACACCATTACAACACCATTACAACACCATCATACCATCACAACACCATCACAACACCATCACAACACCATTACAACACCATCACAACACCATCACAACACCATCATAACACCATCACAACACCATCACAACACCATCACAACACCACCACAACACCATCACAACACCATCACACAACACCATCACAACACCATCACAACACCACCACAACACCATCACAACACCATCACAACACCATCACAACACCACAACAACACCACCACAACACCATCACAACACCATTACACAACACCATCACAACACCATCACAACACCATCACAACACCATCACAACACCACAACAACACCACCACAACACCATCACACAACACCATCACACAACACCATCACAACACCATCATAACACCATCACAACACCATCACAACACCATCACAACACCATCACAACACCATCATAACACCATTATAACACCATCACAACACCACCACAACTCCATCACAACACCATCACAACACCATCACAACACCATCACACAACACCATCACAACACCATCACAACACCATCACAACACCATCACAACACCATCACAACACCACCATAACACCATCAAAACACCATCACAACACCATCACAACACCACCACAACACCACCATAACACCATCATAACACCATCACAACACCATCACAACACCATCACAACACCATCACAACACCACCATAACACCATCATAACACCATCACAACACCATCACAACACCATCATAACACCATCACAACACCATCACAACACCACAACAACACCACAACAACACCATCATAACACCATCACAACACCATCACAACACCATCACAACACCATCACAACACCACCATACCATCACAACACCATCACAACACCACCACAACACCATCACAACACCACCACACAACACCATCACAACACCATCACAACACCATCACAACACCACCATACCATCACAACACCATCACAACACCATCACAACACCACCACAACACCATCACAACACCATCACAACACCATCACAACACCACAACAACACCACCATACCATCACAACACCATCACAACACCATCACAACACCACCATACCATCACAACACCATCACAACACCACAACAACACCATTACAACACCATTACAACACCACCATACCATCACAACACCATTACAACACCATCACAACACCATCACAACACCATCACAACACCATCATAACACCATCACAACACCATCACAACACCATCACAACACCACCACAACACCATCACAACACCATCACACAACACCATCACAACACCATCACAACACCATCACAACACCATCATAACACCATTATAACACCATCACAACACCACCACAACTCCATCACAACACCATCACAACACCATCACACAACACCATCACAACACCATCACAACACCATCACAACACCATCACAACACCACCATAACACCATCACAACACCATCACAACACCATCACAACACCACCACAACACCACCATAACACCATCATAACACCATCACAACACCATCACAACACCATCACAACACCATCATAACACCATCACAACACCATCACAACACCATCATAACACCATCACAACACCATCACAACACCACAAACACCCAAACACATCATAACACCATCACAACACCATCACAACACCATCACAACACCATCACAACACCATCACAACACCACCATACCATCACAACACCATCACAACACCATCACAACACCACCACAACACCATCACAACACCATCACAACACCACCACACAACACCATCACAACACCATCACAACACCATCACAACACCACCATACCATCACAACACCATCACAACACCATCACAACACCACCACAACCCATCAAACACCATCACAACACCATCACAACACCACAACAACACACACCACCATACCATCACAACACCATCACAACACCATCACAACACCACCATACATCACAACACCATCACAACACCACAACAACACCATTACAACACCATCACAACACCACCATACCATCACAACACCATTACAACACCATTACAACACCATCACAACACCACCATACCATCACAACACCATCACAACACCATTACAACACCACCATACCATCACAACACCATTACACACACCCATTACAACACCATCACAACACCACCATACCATCACAACACCATTACAACACCATTACAACACCACCATACCATCACAACACCATTACAACACCATCACAACACCATCACAACACCATTACAATACCATTACAACACCATTACAATACCATTACAACACCATTACAACACCACCATACCATCACAACACCATCACAACACCACCACAACACCACCATAACACCATCACAACACCATCATAACACCATCACAACACCATCACAACACCATCATAACACCATCACAACACCATCACAACACCACAACAACACCACAACAACACCATCACAACACCATCATAACACCATCACAACACCATCACAACACCATCACAACACCATCACAACACCATCATAACACCATCACAACACCATCACAACACCATCATAACACCATCACAACACCATCACAACACCACAACAACACCACAACAACACCATCATAACACCATCACAACACCATCACAACACCATCACAACACCATCACAACACCATCACAACACCACCATACCATCACAACACCATCACAACACCATCACAACACCACCACAACACCATCACAACACCATCACAACACCACCACACAACACCATCACAACACCATCACAACACCATCACAACACCACCATACCATCACAACACCATCACAACACCATCACAACACCACCACAACACCATCACAACACCATCACAACACCATCACAACACCACAACAACACCACCATACCATCACAACACCATCACAACACCATCACAACACCACCATACCATCACAACACCATCACAACACCACAACAACACCATTACAACACCATCACAACACCACCATACCATCACAACACCATTACAACACCATTACAACACCATCACAACACCACCATACCATCACAACACCATCACAACACCATTACAACACCACCATACCATCACAACACCATTACAACACCATCACAACACCATTACAATACCATTACAACACCATTACAATACCATTACAACACCATTACAACACCACCATACCATCACAACACCATTACAACACCATCACAACACCACCATACCATCACAACACCATCACAACACCATTACAACACCATCACAACACCATTACAACACCATCACAACACCACCATACCATCACAACACCATCACAACACCATTACAACACCATCACAACACCATCACAACACCATTACAACACCATCACAACACCATCACAACACCATTATAAAACCAGAGACAGAGACAGACAGGTCAGAGTCCCTGTTGTCTTCATGCATCCTCCCAGGGGTCAGCAGTCTGACAGCAGCCGTCCTGTTGTTGACGCGTCTGCAGAGACAGAGACAGAGACAGAGTCACCATATTGAAACGTTTCCTGGAGGCGCTAAAGTGTAATGAAAGTCCTCCTCAGGTGGGAGACTTTCACATCAACACCTGTCACCTGATGGGGAACATCCACGCTGATAAACTGCCCTGTCACACATCTCATCAGGACTCAGGGGGTGAGGGTTTTCAGGGATAAAGACAACACAAACAAACAAACAAACACTCGCGAGTCTCCAGCTAAACAGTGGAACTTGGCCAATTTATTTTTCTACAAGTAAGAATCAATTACAGTAAGTAGGTCAAAGTGTCTCTAGTGTAAATGCCGTGGACATTACTTATTTATTCCAATATATTGCTGTTATTTAAACGCAGAAAACCACTACAGCAAGCACAGAGGGACAAATTCGAAACAGTCAACACTTCTTATCGTAATAATACATAATATGTAAACAGATTAATGTGATCTGACAACATCCTGATCAAAAAGCATTAACTTCATGCTCTAAAGCTGTATATTATATAGTTTATACGTGTAAATACTTCAAAATCTTCGATCTTGATGTTTAGATCAGGTTTGACTTTTCTCTCTTTTTCCTTAAGAACCAACTTTGATGCCTTGTCTTTTCCTCCTAGATAAAGTCAATTCATGCATTTCCAGGATGCCTTTAACTGTTTTTTTGGGATCAGTCGTGTCCTCGTGAGTCCCTGCACTTTGAATTGCGTGCAGACACCAAAATACTGAAGCCAGCTGAAAACAAGTGCCCAAAAATGTTGTTGTTGAAAAAGCTTTTAGCGCCGAAAGAAAAGAAGAAACTCTTTCGCCTGGAAAAAGATCTGCAGCCGTGCACCGAGAAATCTCCTGCTGTGATCCCAACACTTCACTGTCACACTTCACGGAAATGAGAGACAGGACCCAAATTTAGACAGTGGAGGCAGCCGGAAGATTTCAGTGGTTTGGTGTTGAAACTGGGTTACAGGGAATGGGAGTTGAAGAGCATTTTGGGGCATCACTGCTATCTCTGGAGGACTTGTAGCTGTCAAGATCTGTCACTGGAAATGTATATATTACCCTCAAAAGAGAAATACCCAGATAAAAAACTCTCACATAACCACAAAAGGGATCGGTAGGTAGGTGGGTATCAAAACATCACTAGGTAACA
>CM062275.1:32977170-32987170 GCA_031216635.1 Dissostichus eleginoides
CCTCTAACGCAGCGGTTCCCAACATTTGGGCCCACATAACAATCACATTTTTTTTCGCGGCCCACAATCAACCATAATCAATTCAGAACATGTGACACGTTGTTGATCCAGTAGAACAGACCGCTGTCAAGGACTGTAATGACCGTTGCCAAGGACTGTAATGGCCGTTGCTAAGCCACAAAAAGCGTCACCACATCACCCCAATTCTGGCCTCACTGCACTGGCTTCCAATTCGGTTCAGAATTGATTTTAAACAAAGCCCTAAATGGGCTGGCTCCGGCCTATATAGCAGAACTCCTCCATCGCTACACCCCAGAGCTTTAAGGTCTGCTGACCAGCTGCTGCTGGTAGTGCCCAAGACCAGGCTCAAAACCCGAGGTCACCGAGCCTTCGCAGCAGCTGGCTCTGGAACACTCTGCCCCTCCATGTGAGGTCGGCCCAGACCCTAGGGGTTTAAACCCTCACTAAAGACTCACTTCTTCTCCCTGGCCTTCTAGTCAGAGCGGAGCACGACTCCTGACATTTCCCTGTGTTCTTGTTTTTTATATTTGCTGTTGTAATTTATTGTCTTCTGTTTGCGATCGCAGAAAAGTGTTTTTTATTTGCATGTACAGCACTTTGGCTCGACCAAAAATCGTTTTTAAAATGTGCTATATAAATAAAACCTGATTTGATTTGATCTGAAGGAGGATCAAGAAAGAGAAAGGAAAAGAGGTTCAAATTAAAAAAAATCTTAATAATGGAAATGTTTCCACACAAATCATAATGTTTTGCAAATTATTTGGCGGCAACCATTGAATTTAGATTTACACCCTTTAATATTTTATTTGGACTTTTAGATGAAGACCGCACACAGTTAATAAATACAACTATTCTTCTGGCTAAAATACATATTTTAAAAGTCAATCAAGGAGTAATCTTCATTTAAAGGGGACCTATCATGCAAAATGCACTTTTGTACGTCTTCTATACATGAATATGTGTCCCCGGTGTGTCAGGGAACTCACCAAGTGTCAGAAAACATAACCCTCTCTCTTTTCCTCCGTACCCAAATCTCTAAAAACGGGGCTGCAACGGAGCTGATCCAGACTGATACAGATATGAAATTGTTCTGACGTCAGAAACGGGGAGCTCCGCCTGTATGGGCAACTCTCCACCTATCAGGAGGAGACAGCCACGGCCATTGCCGCTCGAAAGCGCTGGAGAAGCTGTAGTACATATGCCAGGCCTGTAGGTGGCGCTGTAGTCCGCCACAAAAGCAGCGAAGAAGACTTCTCACAGAATCAGCCCTTGCAAAAACAGGGCTAAAAAAGGGCAAATAGAGCGAAATGAGGCGTGGCTAAAATGCATGATCTGTGTGGTATTTTGAAAAAGAAAATTCACAGACATGTTTTATATAGGTATGGCCCTACAATATATTATTCAAATATAGCATGATAGGTCCACTTTAAGGTGTTTGAAGAGTTGATTAAAAATTCAATTTATTTTGGAAAAGGGCGGCTCAACACGCCATGATGGGATATATAATGAGCTCTAACGAAGAGTGGGATTAAAGGAACTATAAATATGCCATGTTGTGTTTTTGGTGGTTTTTGGTTGAAATGTTGAAGTGATCCTTCTGACTGTATCTTTATTTCTTCTGTTTTTGAATTGTTTTTGTCTGAGATGGGAATGCTATATGTTATTGTCATGTCCATGTTTGTGTCTTTAGCCTGTAAAAAATAAAAAATATAAAAATAAATTATGTGGCGGCCCACATGCAATGCCTTCACGGACCACTAGGGGCCGCGGCCAGGGCGGACTGGGACTACAATCAGCCCGGGACTCTCGACCGGCCCCTTCGGTACCGCCGGCCCACCTCGGTCCCGCAAGTATTACCGCTAGTAAATTGTCAACGGGTGGGGGGGGTGCTAGTGACTTATCCGACCGGCCCACACATCGTCCGACCGGCCCACTTCAGTACCGGCCCATCGGATTCGTCCGAACGTCCCGATGGCCAGTCCGCCCCTGGCCGCGGCCCACAGGTTGGGAACCACTGATCTAATGGCTAGAGTTGAGGACCACCAGATTTCAGTTTCATCCTGTTACACCGTGGCCACCGAGAATTGTTGGTTCTCACTTATTGGCAGGTGGGAGAGGCGGACGGGACATTTCCCGGTGGGCAGATGGTCTTTCTGATCCGTGCTTCCGTCAAACATTTGTTTTTGTTTCATTGTCAACTTTAGTTTTTTTCGCCTGCTGTCAACACTACCAATTACCAGCTGTAAAATAGCAAATAGGAATGCGTTGACGGGGGAATGGACCGATCAGAAAGTAATGGAAGAGCAGAGAGTGGTTGGAGTCCGCAACACACCTTCTTGTAACACAGAGCACACACATAACAACATATTTAGGCTGTCCAACAACGTCCTCTCTGAACCAAGCATGTCCTGAACAGTGATTATGAATTGTTGCCATCATATCAGAGATACAGGGTCCCACCATTTAATAACGTCAGACTGAAGCACTGTGTTATGCACCAGTCAATCCTCGGTTTAAATACAGAGCTAAATCCCAAGTCAAATGTACGTTAGAGGGTCTTTATCATGTTTTCTCTTCAGTGATTGTGATGTTTTTTTTTATGTTTTCCCCCTGCATCTTGTCTTAGATATTTGTCTTTGTCTGATGTTGCAAATGGAGCTGCTGTGAAGCAAGACAAATGTCAGACTCGATCTGACAATAAAGTATTATCGTATAGTATCGTAGGCCGTCTCTTCAACCATGGTTTGAGGGTGTGTGCTTTATGCTGGGTAATGATAACTCATAGGGTTAATTCGTTGGATGTATTGATGGCCTATACTCGTTATCTAGCCGCTTCATTTAGATCTCAAAGTGCATCAGATAGCAGCATTTAAGTTTAAATGCAAAATGTATCTTACATTTTCCCGTATAGGCTGAACTATTTTTATACATGTTCGTATTGTGATATATATTGCAGCAAAGGACATATTTTCTAATAGGTTGCAGCCTTAAATCAGAGGCTACCTTCGCAGGATTGTATCACACCGTGGAATTCAAAGCAGTGCTCGGCTTAATGTGATAGTGGAAGAACTAATAAAGTGCATGTGGAAGTTTTGGATACTTTTGATATCCTTGATACTTGAATACCAGATCATCATTTGAACATTTGAACTGTGTCTCATTCTCTTTTGCGTGTCTAGTCTCTTACATATGTATGTGCTATGATGGTGGTTTAACTAGTGAGTCTCTGAGGCTTCACACTTACCCTTGAAAACTCTTAGTTATCAGACTGACTAGTTGTTGGTCGGTCTAAAAAGTTTGTATGTTTTATCTTGATAACTTTCCTCGCAGATGAACATGGTGGCCAAATGTATAACAAGAGGTTACTTGTACCATCAACAAATAAGGTTTGCCTATCAAATCAGTGGACTTGTGGTCTGAACAGATTGTCCTGAGATGGAGCCAAACTCCTGGCCTACATTTCTTTCTCAGTCCGCCACTGGCAGGTGGCCTATGTATTATTTTCTTGTTGTTAAAAATGTCATTAAGTATCTTGTCGTACACAGTGAGTGTGTGCAACCAATAGATATGCATCAGTCACACAGCTCTGTGAGGCTGTACTTCCATATCTCAGTGATCTGTGTTTGAGGACACGACGTGTCTTTGGCTCCATTTCCTCTCACATTTCCCCAAAAGATGTGACACCAGCACAAACTGTACCGTATATTTAACTGTTTCTCAGTTTTCTGCTCTTAGTTGAATTGGTCCAAATCCTGACTCATAACTGCAGCTTTAAAAGTAAATGTGCAATTTCCTCAGGCTAGTACCAAGTCTTTCCAGAACCAAATATCTCAACAACTGTTGATGGATTATAATGAAATCTAACACAAATATGAAGCTCCTAAATAGTTCAATCTGATCTGATGGAAAATATTGAAATGTATTAAATAAAAAGCAATGACCAAAAGTAGACTATATCTGTGTGCCCGTATCAGACCTTCCTTCTCTTCCATGTTTTCGTAACATCCCGACTGGATTACTGCAACAGCATTCTCTATGATTCACTTACATCCTCAATGAACTCCAATATGTCCAAAACGTCGCTTCCCGCATGCTCACCTCCACCCGACGCTCCGACCACATCACCCCTATCCTCCAGGACCTCCACTGGCTCCCCATCAAACATCGCATAGACTTCAAAATATTACTACTCACCCAAAACCATCAACAACCTCGCCCCCCCCCCCTACCTCCTCCAACCAAACTCTGATCATCAACCCCCCCCACTTTACTCACACTTGGATTAGGACTACTGTTTCTGTTTCTGATTTTATACGAAAAGCGGATAGCGCAATAAAATGAAATGTACTATTATTATTATGTCTATTGGTTACACACTCACTGTGTAGGACACAATACTTAAAGCTTTAAAGCAATACAGCTTTAAATATGTATTCATACAATAATGGAGAATGGAGAGAAAGGCATGGGAGGGCATGTCATGTGAATGTGTGTCACTGTAGCTCCAGTTGACTGCCTCAACTAGCTCACAGTATTAGTTCTATTGATCCTTATCATCTTTGAGAAAATGCACAAAGGGGGAAGTTAAGGAGCTTTCAATCCTGCAGCCTTTTAAATATTTCATCTTTAGAGCGTGAAGGTAGGTAGACTTAGAGGTGACAATCAAAACAAATGGACTTATATATACAAACAGCTTTAGGTGACAGTATTGAACAGAGAACAGAAAAGAGAGCATTAAATATTCCAAAGTTATATTCCAGAAAAGAGTATGGAAGAACAGAACATTCTTTAAGTCATCGTGTAAAAACATGGTTATTGAACTGCATTGAAATTGTTCAAAGGGGTTATTGCTAATTAATATGATATATAAATGAAAATGTATATGTCTCTCTGTCTTTGAGTTTGTATCTTCTGATCAAAGTCAGATGTTTTATTGTGAACACTCGTGAGTGTTGTGCAAGCTCTGACACAACTTCATATCTGTATCAACCCTCAGCGTCGGCGTCTCATTGGTGGACCGACACACGTGACATCCCTATTTCATCATCAGTGGAAACTTTGAAGGGTTATCAAGTCATCTTGGGTTTTTGACTGAGCCACGCTATACTTACTTACTTTCCCTGAATGTGTACTTCTCTATATTGTTATTTCCTTTTATTTTAAATGCTATGAGCATGCACCAATGTGTGTGGATGTTAGTTTCTCTGAGCAGTTTGCACCTTGTATGGCAGCTTCTGACTCTATGAATGGCTGTAAATGTGTTAATGGGTCATTCCAGAATTGGAGGACAATTTAGACACATTTTTGAAAAATGAACCTTTTATTATATCATTTGTTTTTTATGTATTTAGGAAAAACAGATAATAAACCATCAAAAAAGTGATTTGCCCAGCTAAGGCATCAAATGTATATTTTCCAATGAAGAATTACCCCTGTTACTCTAATTATAGTAACAGGGTGAAAGTAACAGGGTTGAAAATCAATGCTAATTTGAGCTTTAACCTCAGGAATTATTGCTAGATGTAGCATGTAATGCTACTTTCAAGGCAAGGACAAACTTGGATATTTAATGAAAGAAAGATAACTTTGAAATTAATATGCTTTATTCTGATAATATGAGTAACAGGGTTGAGTGGGTTAGAGTGCCGCACTCTTTTAAGACTGAAAAGATTGTAAAAATATGAAAATAAAAGAGAGGACTTAGTTTTGGTCTACCCATGGCACTAGCACATGGCTTGCTGATGTCACTTCCTGTGTGTCATTTGACTTACAGTTTTTTCACTTCCTCTGCCAATCTAAAAAGGTTTGGGTAACAGGGTTGAACGCATGTTGAGGGACACACTTCTGTGCAAAATTACTGTTATTTAAAATATGTTTATGATTTAACAAATTGATTTTACCATTACAAGAGACATATATCAATAGAATAATACCAAAAAAAGTAAATAAAATCCCTATTTTAAATGTTATATTTGACATGCAAGTTGGTCACCAAGAAGCGGGGACAAGAGAAACATGCCATTTTAGGGGGTGTTCGAGAGCTATTTGATCATTTAAATAATATTTTGAAACCACTTTTTCTACAACTTTATATACATTTTGTCTCAAGACAAGTATGTTTAACACAACAAGTGCATGTTTTAGCTTTTTGGGCATGGATTATTAGATTTTTTATATGGGGGACATGAAATGTCCTCCAATTCTGGAATGACCCTAATGCTGCTCTGAGAGGGTACAGACTGGATAAGCGTTATAGAAATGCAGTCCATTTTCCATGTTTTTACACCATGACCTGTAACTAGGATCTGTTCTGGCAGGTGGCCGGTGCATTATTAACCTGCTGTATTTAATTAAAGCATCATTACAAACAATAGTGTTACGTGCCATGTTGTATTTGTGTGTGTCTCTCTCCCCCTCTCCCCCTGATTGTCTCCCTCAGGTGCTCCCAATCCCCAATCAGGGCCTCCATAAAGGACCTGAGGAAGGCTGCAGTCTCTCTCTCCTCCTCCTCCGGCTGTGTGTGCAGCATGTGTAGTGTGGTGTCTCTGTCTCTGGGTGCGTCTCACTTAGGTTATTTATCATTTCCTCGCTCCTCGGTCTCGGTATCACCGGAAGTTGATTTGTCTGCGCCATCTTGAATATCGTCCCAGTGGCCTTATTTTTGCCGGAGGATCGAGGATCGAGGATCGAGGACCGAGGATCGAGGATCGAGGATCGAGGATCGAGGATCGAGGAGCGATAACGGAGGAGCGATAATCGAGGAACTACCTGACCATCCTCCGGTGAAATCCTCAGACACTCGCCCCGCCCCCTTACTGTGTATCGCTCACTGATTGGACGATGCAGCGCATGCACTGATCTGGCTGCTGTCAGACGATCAGCTGTGCGGCGTCATCACAAACGGGCGTCGCTTCACGTGACGCACCGGAGGAAACGACGTCCCATTGCTCTTAAAACTCATTTCCCTGCTTCTCGTGGTTTCCTTGCGTCTCTCCGTGCTTCCCTGGTGGGAGGGACTAGATGCAGGGAAACGAGGGGACGCAGGGAATCCATTTAACCGAAGTGAGATGCAGCTTCTCTGTGAGAGGCCTACTAGTTTAACCTGTGTTTGGTTTATCGTTAGGAGATGTGCTCCAGTGTATCTTTGTGTATTGTTTTACTTTCTTTTAGGAGAAAGTTGTTCTTAGTTTACCTTAAGTTTACTTTGCAAATTGGCTGGTGAGCCCTCTTTACTTTTTGATTATTAAACATCACCTTGTGGCTTCAGCAATCAGTTTCCTCTCTTCTCTCTCTCTCTCCCCCGGTTATTTTATATTGTGTTACTCCCCTTTGTACCCCTAGTCCAGGAGGGAACGTAACAAATAGCAACAGTGGAGCTTTAAGTGTCTTATTGTATACAGTGAGTGTGTGTAACCAATAGATACGAATCAGTCACCAGTGCTATAACTCTGTGAGGCTGTACTTCCATATCTCAGTGATCTGTGTTTGAGGACAGCCTCAGTGCTTTTGGCTCCTCTCACATTTCCCCGAAAGATGTCCTGAAACCACCAACAACTCCCCCAAGTGAACTAACCCTTTAAAACCTTCAATCCACTGAGGATTACACATTTCTTCAATTCAATAACTTTGTGAATGAAATGTTTTAATATACGTTTAAATATTAAAAGCTCTCTTTGAAATAATAAAATGGTATTATTATAATTATTATAATGAGAAATCACTGTAACTACCCGATTTGCATTGCGCATGCGCGATTCATAAACGTCTCAAATATCTATACAAAAATCTTTTATGTAATTTAATTTAATTTGAAATAAAATGAAAGACATTCACAGTTAATGTAATTAGATATAAATTATTAATGCCATACATTTACAGTAAATATTTCTTCAGTATGAAAGCTGTCTAACAGAAGTTAAATCCATTTCTCACTTATTCTAAGAATGTACTTAACCCACTAAAAGGAGTTAAATAATAGTGAAGTCACGTTGTAATAACAATAACTCATCTCTCGTGATCAAAACAGCAAGAACTGGCTTCCAGGTTTTCTTGGTTATTTGTAAGCTTTATTTTACAGATACTTGATTACTGATAGATATACACCAAGGTATGAGAACAGTTTATATAACACTGCAAGATACAACAAAATAAATGCATACAATCTAATAATAATCTAACATTTTTACATGTAATGAAATCACAATCATTTGATTTGAAATAAAACATGAGTATAATAACACAAGATAAAAAACAAGTGAATTAAAAACATTTAATGTAAGAGCGATGGTTAATGGTTGACTGACTTTTTAACTATATAAAAACATGGTGCAGCCCAAAGCAGTGATCCTATAATCACATGTATCTACAAGAATAGC
Source organism: Dissostichus eleginoides (assembly GCA_031216635.1). Taxonomy (NCBI): domain Eukaryota; kingdom Metazoa; phylum Chordata; class Actinopteri; order Perciformes; family Nototheniidae; genus Dissostichus; species Dissostichus eleginoides. The sequence goes on from CM062275.1 coordinate 32,985,567, forward strand.
AAGACATATATATACAAATATATTTACAATATAAAATAATAACTTCATACAAAACAAAATATATGTTTATAATAATAATAATAATAATAATTGTAATAATACAAATAAAAAATAGGTAATTTCAATATTCAAATCAGTATTATTGAGTATTTATATTTGTGGGTATATATACTATCTTAAGTGTCATCTTTTGTAATTTTAAATGATAGATTTTAAATTTTATCAATCCAAATAATAATAATAATACAATGACATGTTGCCGTTGGTCTTTGTATTCTCTCTCTCTGTCTCTATCTCTTGTGATCAGACTCAGATGTTGTGTTTGCATGAATGTCTAACATCCAGTCTTTTAAATCCTGTTTCTGAGCCGCTGTATGAAAGAGGACGAGGACAGAGTGACTGAATGATCAGATGCATATCAAGTGTCCCGTGTTCTGGTCCTCAGGTTCACAGTGACTACAGCAACACAGAGCATCAGCAGCAGAACACTGAGCGCTGAGCATCTCACTGCGTAGAAGGTGGAGTGAACCCCAAAGGGTCTCTGAGCTCCAGGAGGGTTTTGCTTGAAAAAAACACTGATATCGGTCAGCAACTGCACACCAATACTCTCCTGTGTCTTGCAGAGAGAGATTAGAAATGCCCAAACTCCCATCAGGGTACTTGCGCACATAGCTCTGGTTCAGTTTAGGATTTACAATAAAGGTTCTTCCTTTGGTTCGGTTCGACTTAAAGAACCAAAGAGGAGACTGACCCTTTTCCCAATCTTTGCATCTGAGAGTGACTTCTTCTCCCTCTGAGAAGAGCTCTACAGCAGGGGGGGGGAATTTGGGGCACACAAACAGCTCATATGTTTTCACAGTATGAAAGGTTTTACAAGAGTACACACCTGTGTGATTTAACGTTACAGATGTCAACACCAGAGAGTAGTTTTGGTCCCCTAAAGACCCAGTGAAGTTTTGCTTTACTTGGTCACCGTTGTAGAATGTAGTCGTCCAATATGGAGGGTTCTCTTCACTGAGATCAGTGACAGGGCACTGCAACACAACCGTGTCTTCCACTGAGCGATACATCCACTCTGTGTTCAGCAGAAACTGTTCAGGGTGACTGCTAACACACTGCTGTTGGTTCATCACCAGACAGTTGTACAAATTGAGGTCAGTTGTTGAGATGTTGGATATACGTAGAGCTGATGTCTTTTTCACCACTTGGTATCTCCCTCTATCATTGTCCATCACTGATGCCGTATTGTCCCCAAAAACTCTGGTCCATATTTCTTGTTCAGACCGATTATCCCGTTTGAGCCACTGGACATCCAGGTGGTCAGCTGCTCCAGGACAAGGCAGGTCTATTGTATTTCTAACGTTCTGGTATTCATATCTGATCCTATTCATTGAACTACAAACGGTAATCGTTGTGTTTTTTCATGAGTCACGTTGCCCTCAGTCCAGCACACCTCTTGGTACAGGCCGGAGTCTGAATGGGTCAGGTCGTTGATCTTGTAGGAAGAAGTATCGGCCGTGCTGACGAGTCGTTGTTTCAGGTCTTCAGGTAGTGAGGAGTTCTGGGGCCAGAGGTCAGAGGTGTTCCACAGGACCAGCTTCTCC
>CM062275.1:32992170-33074670 GCA_031216635.1 Dissostichus eleginoides
GAGTATCACACACACACACACACACACACACACACACACGCTACTGGCCATCGTTACTGCTATTAACCACACCTGTGTTAGAACCCCCTCTGTGAAAAGGCGTATCAAGGAGCTGCTGATGTCTCCTCTCGTCACATCAAAACAACATGTTTTTCCTGCAGGTGCTGAAAAGAAAAAAGCTTTTTCCCAACAAACCTCTGCATATTTCATCAGATGCACTTTGAAAACCTGCGAGCCAAACACCAACCTCACACTCTGAGTTTATGTCCATGAAAATGCTGTCTTCAGAAGATTTGTGAGCTTACGCTGCAGCTCTGTCCTGCTCAAAGCCTTGCTGTCAAATACATGAAAAGCTCTTTGAAAATACCACAAGTTAACAATAAAAAGTTGCATTTTTGCTCATCGAAGTATTGTTTTACTAACGGAAGCATCTGAACGGGGTTAAGTTACATTGTCCTTATAATAATACATGAAACTAAGGAAAACTATGCCTTTCGTCAGCTAATATTCAAGTGTTTTACGGGAAGACGAAGCGTTGATTTCATTTTTTTAACCATATATTAAGATTTTCCGAAAGTGAACATTATATTTTGGATGTTTTTAAAGTATACTTGATTTTTAATGTGTCTTCTTAAGTTGGAGTTGAAACAAAAGTGTGATATCAATCCAACGTCTGTGCGTTCACTTCTAAAGCTCACGTTTTAACCCACTGTAAGATGTGTTTTAATAAAACACTTTGACTGTGACGTCCAGACGGCAGGAAACCTCTTCACCTGGCTGAGAAAAATAACACCTTTCTGTTTGGGTTACAATGATGTTGAGAATCTGCCATTTTGAAGAGAAATTAATCAGTGGTTGTCTTTAAAGCTATAAATTATTCAGATACACACACACACACGTCTGGCCCAAGGCTTGTGGGACCTCCAATAAACACACACACAAGGACACACACACACATGGACACATGGACACACAGACACACGGACACACACACATGGACACACGGACACACAGACACACACACACACACACACGTCTGGCCCAAGGCTTGTGGGACTCAGGTGAATCACGTAGCTTATTAACCCTACAATACACACACATGTGCACACACGCACACACACACATGCACACACACACACTTTTAACAAGACAAGACAAAGGGAGATTCCATCGTTTGCAGGCAAAGTGAACAGGGTGACACAAACACACACACACACACACATGCACACACACACACACACACACACACACACACACGTCTGGCCCAAGGCTTGTGGGACTCAGGTGAATCACGTAGCTTATTAACCCTACAATACACACAAACGTGCACACACACACACATACACACACATACACACACACACGCACACACACACACACACACACACACTTTTAACAAGACAAGACAAAGGGAGACTCCATCGTTTGACAGGCAAAGTGAACAGGGTGACACAAACACACACACACACACATACGCACGCACGCACGCACGCACGCACGCACGCACGCACGCACGCACGCACGCACACACACACACACACACACACACACACACACACACCTTTAACGAGACAAGACAAAGGGTGACTCCATCGTTGCTCTGTCTCAAACCAGTGGAGCACAAAGCATCGTGGGAAATCAATATGCATATCTAGCAATACATTTATTTCTCGTACAGTTAGTAAAGGGAAAGGAGCATTTTAAGTATTTAAGGACCATGTAGTTACAAAACTGGGTGCACATCTACACATGTTTGTCAAAAAGTGGGAAATATAAGGATCCACCATGAGAAGGACTTCTGAGTCAAGGAGAGGAGAGGAGCTGCGTCTGCCGGGAGAAACGGGCGACATCAAATCATTAAAAAAGTTCAGAGAGGAAGAGAGAGAGGAAGAGAAAGGGAGGTTTCACCTTGAAGGAAAAAGAAGAGAAAGAAAAAGAGATGAAGAGTGCGGGGTTGCTGCCTAATGAGGACACACACACACACACACACACACACATACCACACACACACACACACACACACACACACACAAAGACAGTGACACAGCACAATTGCAACTTGCTGCTGCTTTGTTTTCCTGCCACAAGCAGTTCAGATGCGATCTCAAGGTCAATAAGGTGTGTTGTGTGTGTGTGTGTGTGTGTGTGTGTGTGTGTGTGTGTGTGTACAGAAAGGCTTCTCCTGTTGCAGGAACATTTTTAAGTAGTTCAACAAAACTGTTAAAACGTTGACAGGGCCGTATGTTGTGATTGGTCAACGGCTTAAAGATGTCCCGCCCCTTAGCCTATCACGTACAATATGTTGGAGCGCTAGCCAATAGAGTGTTACCTAGTGATGTCACAATGTTCTGGAAGTAAACAAAGGAGTCCAAGTGTGTGGGGAGAGAACATTTGGGATTGTAGACCATCTTTAAGGTCTTCCTCCCCCAGTGATGATTTGACGCTTATCCGAATATCTCCAGCTGCTCTTGGTGGTAAATATATTTTCCAGGGATCTAAATCTTCCAGTTTCGGTGTCAGTCCCCCCGGAACAAATGCCTCATTTACATTTCCCATTTCCATATCTCTTTCACGTCCATTTGCACTAATCTACATATGAGTCTCCATTAGTGAGATAAAAAATATAATTGCAGCCGTCTTGGTTTTTTTTTCCTGCTTTCGCTGCACATTTTCTGTCTGCTTCAGCCTCAGTGTTTCCTGCAGCTGTTTCCATCAAACAAGGCTCCAATAAAACCCAACGCACACAACACACCTGCTCAAAAGCAAACATCACACACAGTTAGAGACGTAGCTAGTGAACATACAGAGGACTTAAGAGTCAGATATCTCCCTAAAAAGCTAAAAAGAGACGAGACTTTGGACTTACATTAATCCTCTGGATGCCAAATCCACTCAGGATCAATGTTAATGTTTCTATATTACCGTTGAATGTGAAAATGTAGTTGTCTGTCATCAGGTTTACGAACAAGCTACTGGTCTGAACTTGGTGAAATTGTGTTAAATTGGTTCTATAAAACCACCCGGCACATAATATGCTCAGCAGCAAACATCAGACACACACTTAGAGACGAGCTAATGAACATACAGGAGACTTAAGAGTCGGATATTACCAGAGAGGGCAAAAGTACACATCCTTTACTCAAGTAGAAGTACACACATCCTTTACTCAAGTAGAAGTACACACATCCTTTACTCAAGTAGAAGTACACACATCCTTTACTCAAGTAGAAGTACACACATCCTTTACTCAAGTAGAAGTACACACATCCTTTACTCAAGTAGAAGTACACACATCCTTTACTCAAGTAGAAGTACACACATCCTTTACTCAAGTAGAAGTACAGATACTCGTGTTTAAAAATACTCTGGTGAAAGTAGAAGTACTGACTAAACTTCTTTCCTCAAGTCAAAGTAAAGAGGGCTTTGAAATGTACTTAAGTAAAAAGTACCCATAACTAGCAGCTGTTTTAAAGAGTACCTGACCTCCCTTTATATGAATAGAACAATAATGTCATTGTTAGCTAATGAATGTTTCCATGCTGAACAACGGCAACATGACAACGTTTTCATTGGTCCCTCTTCTTTAGAGAAGACCAGGAAATGATGGATACACGGATCGTGTTCAAATCAATAGGCACGCAATGACTCTAAATAATAATGATCACGCCACCAAACACACATTCAAACTAAAGGAACCAGCCTGTTTGGAACATGGAAGAAGTAGAAAGTTCCGGTATTTGGGTTCAAAGTGTAAGAAGTAGAAAGTACAGGTATTTGGGTTCAAAGTGTAAGAAGTAGAAAGTACAGGTATTTGGGTTCAACATGTAAGAAGTAGAAAGTACAGGTATTTGGGTTCAACATGTAAGAAGTAGAAAGTACAGGTATTTGTGTTCAAAATGTAAGAAGTAGAAAGTACAGGTATTTGGGTTCAAAATGTAAGAAGTAGAAAGTACAGGTATTTGGGTTCAAAGTGTAAGAAGTAGAAAGTACAGGTATTTGGGTTCAACATGAAGTAAAAGTAAAAAGTCGTCAGAAAAATAAGTAGTGGAGTAAAGTACTGATACCAGAAAAATGTACTTACAGTAACGAAGTATTTGTACTCCACTACTTCCCACCTCTGGATATTTGGGATTTAGGCTCAATGATAATGTTGTAATAGGAGGCTGTGGCTCAGTTTGCTAGTGTGCTGGTTCAATTCCCACTGCAGTCAGCATGTTATTGAGTCCTTGGGCGAGACACTTCACCCCAAAAGCACTTAACAAGTAACATGACATGTAGTCTTGTTTCGGTTAAATGTGAAAACGTATTTGTCTTCACACCCATAACCTCTTTTACAGGGCAGTAATATATGCTATATGCTACATGCTAGGCCTGGGTTTATTAGCTTGTTGTGGAGCCTGCAGTTGTTAAAAAAATACCAACTATTGCTGCATTTATTTTTATTTTAAACATGTGCAAAGAAGGTCATGTTTTCAGTTTCATCTGATGGTTCGTTAGTCCATCATAAGGACTTAAGGAAACGCTACTGGCTCTGATTCTCAGGCAACTTGGTGTAGCATTGGCTAAGGAAATAATAATTATTATATCATATTATATAAAAGTTAGAGCAACGATAGAGAAAGAAGTAAGTGCTTCAAGTTGCAGATCAACTTCGAGATTGACAAGAGGAAGAAGAAGAACTCTGCCACTAATTTTCTTGTTCTCTTGTATGGGAACAGCGGACGTGCTTCTCATCACAATGAGGAGTTATATTTAATTTCATAGCTGACTGAGGCGCACACACACATACACACACACACACACACACACACACACACACACACACACACACAACAGACTCAAACAAGTGCCTTTACATCTAGAAAGTGCACTCACACAAACACACAAAAGAATATTCTGTACATTCGCTCACACAGAAACCAAATCATTACTCATGCGGATCCACAGTGTGTATTTTATGTGTCTTCCATATTATGCAAATGTTCAACACAGACTGAACACAAAGGCACACACACACATGCACACACACACGCACGCACGCACACGTACACACACACACACGCACGCACGCACGCACGCACACACACACACGCATGCACACACACACACGCACGCACACACACACACGCACACACACACACACACGCACACACACACGCACGCACACACACGAGGAGTAGGAGGAAGATGGAGAATCAAATGGAAATGGCGCGCTGCTGGATGTGAGACAGACGTGATGAACTGCAGATGAACTCCAGGTTTGATTTGATTCACTTTCAGGATATATTTCTGAAGTCGCTGTGATCATGAAGACATTTGTTTTATCGTCATTTCATCATTGGTTAGCCTCGAAGATGTGACGTGCGCGAGGTACGTATAGATTCAGGCGAAGATGAAATGAGTCTTAACCCCTTTGTATGTTTCAGGTTTACAGAACATGCTCATTAAAAACAGTAAACATGTGCAAAAATGAACTCAATTATAAATAAATATTATGTTAATATAATGTGTAAAAATGAACACATTGTACTACAAATATTATAATAAACTCTATATATTATAACTAAAATACACAAAAAGGATCTTAAATTGACTCCAAATTGAAGAACATTAAAATACTCCTATTGTTAGTGTTAAAAACTGAAAATAAAAATCCACTTTAAGTACATTAAGTACATTTTTGTGATAATATGTATGATTGACAACAGTTTAGTAGAAGTACTCAGATCCTTTACTTGAGTAAAAGTAGAAGTACTCAGATCCTTTACTTGAGTAAAAGTAGAAGTACTCAGATCATGTACTTGAGTAAAAGTAGAAGTACTCAGATCTTGTACTTGAGTAAAAGTAGAAGTACTCAGATCTTGTACTTGAGTAACAGTAGAAATACTCAGATCTTGTACTTGAGTAAAAGTAGAAGTACTCAGATCTTGTACTTGAGTAAAAGTAGAAGTACTCAGATCTTGTACTTGAGTAAAAGTAGAAGTACTCAAGTCTTGTACTTGAGTAAAAGTAGAAGTACTCAGATCTTTTACTTGAGTAGAAGTACTCAGATCTTGTACTTGAGTAAAAGTAGAAGTACTCAGATCTTGTACTTGAGTAGAAGTACTCAGATCTTGTACTTGAGTAATAGTAGAAGTACTCAGATCTTGTACTTGAGTAAAAGTAGAAGTACTCAGATCTTGTACTTGAGTAAAAGTAGAAGTACTCAAGTCTTGTACTTGAGTAAAAGTAGAAGTACTCAGATCTTGTACGTGAGTAAAAGTAGAAGTACTCAGGTCTTGTACTTGAGTAAAAGTAGAAGTACTCAGGTCTTGTACTTGAGTAAAAGTAGAAGTACTCAGGTCTTGTCACTCTTAATTCTGTTGTATCTTCTATTTTGAGATGTTTATATTGTATAATTGTTTATTTTCTATTACTTTTTATTTCTAATTATGTGCGATACTTTGTTTTACATGCTGCTGCAACTAAACATGTCCCAATTTTGGGATTTATTAAGTAAATGTTAAGTTAAGTACTTCAGAAGAACTGGGAATGTGCTGCGTCTGTGACCTGAAAACACCTCAAATCCTCCAGAATTTTCAACTTTAAAAACGTAAAAGTACTCTTTTTTATTTAACGGATTACTATTGAATTTTGTAAATGAAATCTCTGATAGGATTTCTTTTTGAGTTTCTTCTGAATTGCTTCTTAAATAAGTTTCTTAACATAACCTGAATCAATAATACATTTCAGAGTGTGTATAATTCATGTCTCAGCTCTCAGTGGATGACTAAAAACTGAAGGTGAAATAATGAAACGACTATCTGTCCGTCTTTGCACGAGTTTCTCCTCTTTAACCTCACGTATACTACGACAAAGTGCAGCATCATTATGGGATGTGAGATATACAGGAAAGGTTTTCACTGTGGAAGATTCAGGCTTCTCCTCCTCTTCATCTCCTGAGCTGAAATACAATTGACTTCCTGATGCAAGGTTAAATGAGTTTGGTGTCAATTCTCTGCAGGGAAAGAGAGACGTAGAGAGAGAGGAACATTTAATATGTCGACTGATTGTCTCCACATCATGCTGAGTGTGTGTGTGCGTCTGTTTGTGTCTCTGTGTGTTTGTCTCTGTCTGTGTGTTTGTCTCTGTCCGTGTGTTTGTCTTTCTGTGTGTGTGTGTGTTTGTGTCTGTCTCTGTGTGTCTCTCTCTGTCTGTGTGTTTGTCTCTCTGTGTGTGTGTGTGTGTGTGTTTGTGTGTGTGGGTGTTTGTGTGTGTGTGTTTGTGTCCGTCTCTGTGTGTTTGTCTCTGTGTCTGTCTCTGTCTGTGTGTGTGGGTGTGTGTGTGTTTGTGTCTGTCTCTGTCTGTGTGTGTTTGTGTCTGTCTCTGTGTGTCTCTCTCTGTCTGTGTGTGTGTCTGTGTGTGTGTGTGTGTGTGTGTGTGTGGCAGGAGAAGAAAGAATAATGAAATGAGTCTGGAGCAGATCAGAACACAGGAAACAGGAAACAGATCAGATTCAGACGTTAAAAATCAGCTTTTGAATAACCCGTACAACCGTAATGTATATGTTTCTGTTATTGTGGTATAGGTCCATCTCCTTAATCTTATCACATTTCAATTAAGTATTAAATAGTATTTAAGACTAAACATAAATAAATTATCTTAAAAATCTAATCGGTAGTAAAATAAATTAGGAATAAAGTTTCTGTGACACTCAGATATCCCATAATAGGCACGTTCAGTCTCAGCCAATGACAGAAATAAAGTGAGATGTGTTTTGTTGTACTTTTTTATTTAAGTGCAGCGAGCTCCCCCTGCTGTCTGTCCACAGTATTGCACAACGCAGTAAAATCATTCAGCTTTCAAGGATCATTCCAGTTATTTTCAGCATTATTATGTTTTCCATGACATTTAAATCCCTGGTGACCTTTGACACCTCGTGCACTTCTCTGTCCACCTTGACACGATAAAAGAAACATTTTTCATCATGAATTCTTCATATCTTAGTTCCAACGCTATTTCATACAATCATAAAGAGACAGATGTATTAAATGTCAGCACACAGATATCACATGTATTCAGTCATACAGCATAACTATACACAGTATAAAGTAGTGCTTCCTATTTGTGCTTTAAGACAGCAAAGTATGTTGACATGTGTGTGTGTGTGTTTGTGTGTGTGTGTGCGTGTGCGTGTCACATGCATGTTGATCGTCTAGCAGGACTGTCATCATGTGCTCCCAGTTTACTTCCATCAGCTGTTCACTTCCTCCAGTCTCTGAACCACAGCAGCCGCCACCTTCCTGTAAGCCTCTGCCTAGAGTGAACACGAACACACACACACACACACACACACACACACACACACACACACACACACACACACACACACACACACACACACACACACACACACACACACACACACACACACACACACACACACACACACACACACACACACACACACACACACACACACACACACACACACACACACACACGTTTTTTTACCTAAACATAAAGGAGAAAAAAGAACAAGGAGACAGTAGCGATCAAGAGTAGAAATAGAATAGAATAGAATATAAACCTCTGGGCTGTCGGGACAGGAGACGACCACCGGCTGTCCTCTGTCTGACGTCTCTCTGATGTTCAGATGAAGAGGAACGTCACCTGGAGACAAATAATGGACAACCATCAAAAGTGAAACACCACCTTTGAAGACTATACATTGTCACTAAAGAACATTTGTAAATAAAAACAGGCTAAATTAAATAAGAAAATATGCAGCAACAGGCTTTGTTGTAATTGCATGATGTTTCTAAGATGTTGACGTGTAGTTTTAAGTCTCTAGTAACTAATAATATATGAACACAAGTCCCAGGAATCCCTATCTGAGTATGAGGGTTAACCCTTTACATGCAACCAGTTCCAGGACAGACACATACCAGCTGAGACCACTCGCTGATCTCCTTTCATACCGTACCTAATAGCTGAACTCCCAGAGTGTCAGCGAGCTGTCGGGCGCCGTCAGAACCGAAGATGTGAGTCTGGTGGTTACAGTTCGGACACTGGAAGACGCTCATGTTCTGAACCAGACCCAGAACCTGCAGGAGCATCAAATATACATGTTTACCCTCCTGGAACACACGCACACACACACTGAGACAGACACACACTGAGACAAACACACACACACACACACACACACACACACACACAGAGAAACACACACACAGAGAGAGAGAAACACACACACACTGAGACAAACACACACACACACACACACACAGAGAAACACACACACACACACTGAGACAAACACACACACACACACTGAGAGAAACACACACACACTGAGACAAACACACACACACACACACTGAGACAAACACACACACACACACACTGAGACAAACACACACACACACACTGAGACAAACACACACACACACACACACTGAGACAAACACACACACACACACACACACACTGAGACAAACACACACGCACACACAGAGAGAGAAACACACACACACAGAGAGAAACACACACACCCACACACACAGAGAGAAACACACACACCCACACACACTGAGACAAACAGACACACACACACACACACAGAGAAACACACACACAGAGAAACACACACACACACAGAGAAACACACACACACACTGATTACCGGCACGTTAAGTTTCTTGAACATCTCGGCTCCTCTACGAGCGTCCAGCAGGGCGATGTCCTGTGGTGTCGATACGATGACTGCTCCTGAACAAAACACACACACACACACACACACACACACACACACACACACACACACACACACACACACCACACACACACCACACACACACACACACACACACACACACACACACACACACACACACACACACACACACACACACACACACACACACACACACACACACACACACACACACACACACACACACACACACACACACACACCATTTTCATAAAGAGCAGATTTACAGTTTTCTATTTGGGACTAGAAAGACAGAAATTAGAATTTCAACAGCAGCGACAAAATAATGCAGAATTCTCTAGAAAGACAATAATGGACAGCCTTTTTAACATTACACATATTGACATGAGGGAAACGTGTGTGTGTGTGTGTGTGTGTGTGTGAGACTGACCTGCTATTGGGATGTTTTGGGAGATTGACAGATGGACGTCTCCTGTCCCAGGAGGCATGTCGACCACAAGATAGTCCAATGACCCCCAGTCCACCTACAAATACACACACACACACACACACACACACACACACACACACACACACACACACACACACACACACACACACACACACACACACACACACACACACACACACACACACACACACACACACACACACACACACACACACACACACACACACACACACCATAATATGTAAGCGCTTTGAGCACCAGGAAAAGCTCTATCTAAATCACATGAATTATTATTATTATGATAAGAATGAAATTAAATGCAGTTTTGTTCAGACTCATCTGGATACTTCTCACGTCCTCACCTGTCTGATGAGTCTCTCTATCGCTGACATCACCATCAAACCCCTCCAGACGATCGGAGCCACATCGTCCACCAGGAAGCCCATCGACATGCTGAGAGAGAGGGGGGGGAGAGGTTAAAAACAGCAGAGTTGAAGGGAGAAAACATTATCTTTGGGATGGAAAGACTCACCAAGGAACCCCGTAGTTTGTGAGAGGAAGCATCAGATTGTCTGGAAGAAATATTAAAAACACTTCGAATCAGTTTCCAGTGACAGAAGCAAGAAATAAACACCAATCCATGAAATGTAAATGATCAGGTGACGTTTATGTTACAGAGAAAGAGCAACAACGTGTCGTACTGTCGTTGAGCTCCGGGTTTCCCGTCAGGTTCATCAGTTTGGGAATCGATGGACCGTAAACGTCAGCGTCTAACAGACCCACCGACTTCAACTGAGAGAGAAAGTGAGGGAAAAGATGGACTTAAATCATATTTAATAATGTTTCAAATTCAGAGAAAAAACTTGAACTCTTCCCTCACTGTAGATCTAACTGAAAGACATGCTAAGTGGCTAAAAGCTGAGATTCATATGATACTATGGTTCCTTACCGGGTTGTTGGCCATTAATCCAAGAGCTAAATTCACTGCAGAGACAAAGAAACAGACATTTAACACTGAAATTAAAACAGAGCTGTTGGAAAGTAATTCAAATATTTCCATTAATCGGTTTTCAGCAGATGCAATCATTAAGCATTTGGGCTACTTCCAGAGGGGGGAGGTATTGGAGTACAAATACTTTGTTACTGTACTTAAAGGTGGGGTAGGTAAGTTTGAGAAACCGGCTCGAGATACACTTGTTGTTATATTCCATGGAATGCTCTTAACATCCCGATAGCAATGAATATCTTCAGTGCTTTGACAAAAAATCCATAAAAGAATGTCATCTGTGGAAGCCGTAGAACTGTAAAAAGCACGACCAATCATCTGAGCCGGCCCGGCTAAAATAACTGGATGGCCTACCTGCCTGTCAGCCTTCCAGCTGTGCACAAACTGATCTCGTGCCCTCATTGGTCATGTGCGCGTTCAAGTGTGTTGGAGGAGGGGCTCTGTGAGGAAGTCTGAAGGAAGTGGCAGATTCTTTCCGGTTGTGTATTTTCAAATTCTAGCGCACTCGAGCCGGTTTCTCCAAAATTACCTACCCCACCTTTAAGTACATGTTTCTGGTCTCAGTACTTTACTCCACTACTTATTTTTCTGACCACTTTTTACTTTGACTTCTTCCATGTTGAACCCAAATACCTGTACTTTCTACTTCTTACATGTTGAACCCAAATACCTGTACTTTCTACTTCTTACATGTTGAACCCTAATACCTGTACTTTCTACTTCTTCCATGTTGAACCCAAATACCTGTACTTTCTACTTCTTACATGTTGAACCCAAATACCTGAACTTTCTACTTCTTCCATGTTCCAAACAGGCTGGTTCCTTTAGTCTGAATGTGTGTTTGGTGGCGTGATCATTATTATTTAGAGTCATTGCGTGCCTATTGATTTGAACACGATCCGTGTATCCATCATTTCCTGGTCTTCTCTAAAGAAGAGGGACCAATGAAAACGTTGTCATGTTGCCGTTGTTCAGCATGGAAACATTCATTAGCTAACAATGACATTATTGTTCTATTAATATAAAGGGAGGTCAGGTACTCTTTAAAACAGCTGGTAGTTATGGGTACTTTTTACTGAAGTACATTTCAAAGCCTCTTTACTTTTACTTGAGTAAAGAAGTTTAGTCAGTACTTCTACTTTCACCAGAGTATTTTTAAACACGAGTATCTGTACTTCTACTTGAGTAAAGGATGTGTGTACTTTTGCCATCTCTGGCTACATCTGCCATTTACCAGAACAAAACAGAAGACTAATGACACTGGATGCTGTACCTGCGGTGGTGGATTTGCCCACGCCACCTTTCCCTGAAGCCACCACGACGACCTGCTTGACCCCCGTGATGGGCTTCTGTTTGGGGAGACCTTTAGCCATCTGCTGCTTCTGCCTCTCCTGTAACGCCTTACTGTCCACCGCCCGCTGGGAGAAACACACACAGGTACACGATGAGAACAACACCAACAGGTACACGATGAGATCAACACCAACAGGTACACGATGAGAACAACACCAACAGGTACACGATGAGAACAACACCAACAGGTACACGATGAGAACAACATACGATACGATAATACTTTAATGATCAGATCACGTCTGAAATGCTCCTTGCATCACAGCAGCTCCATGTGTAACATCAACAGACAAACATCAAGACACAACACATGAATAACAAACATGTAACATAACAGCAGGATCAGTGAGAGATGCTCAAAGAGCCTTCAGCGTGCATCTGATCTGGATTCAGCTCTGTGTTTACTGAGAGGACTGACTGGAGCACAAAGGATGCTTCAGGCTGACTTCAGTGATCTCCATTAGATGGTAGCAGTTCAGATTCTCTGTCAGAGCATGCTTTGGGTCCCAGAGGATGCTGCTGGAGCCTCTCAGGTTATTGTGCTGACATGAAGATAAAAAGGCGTCTATTCCAGACCTTGATACTTTACTGCTCATGTTGTATTGCTAATGTTAAAGTATCATTATGGGATGTTTGTTTAAAAAGGATTATAGCAGCAGTGATCAAGTCAGAATGAATACAAACATAATAAATACACACTTCCGGTTGTAAATATGTTCTACAGCGTTAACATAAATGAACATATCAAAGTAAAGGTACATGACTTCTAATTAACATGTGTCAAACAATACATTCAATCAAATAAAAATACACATTTGGTAACATTAAATCATGTTTTTTTATTTGAAAAGCTTCCAGTCTTGTCCTTCGTGCTTTCTGTCTAGCTTGACGTTAGCATGTAGCCTTTAGCTAACGCAGCTAACTGAAACACATCGATAATGACAGTAATCTTACCTGGCAGCGAGTGAACTGCACACAGCACGCAGGTCCCGGTGTTATGTCTGTTCCCGTTCGTGAAACGGTCAGTTTATTAGCGGATATTCTCAGAAAATGAGACAGTCTGCTGTAAGTTAACTGAGACATGTTTAGCTGTTTAGATGCTACACAGCTAGCTAGCTTGGTGCGAGTCAAGCTTGCGGCAACTGCGCATGCGTGTTATGTGTGTAGTTTATTTATTTACTGATATTTTTATTAATGTTGACTTTGTCAATGTTCATATACAATGAATGTACTTCTCTGTAGTTGATGATACTTGCATTATCAATCAATTAATCAGTTACGGAGTTGACAAATCTGATCTGCATTAAATAATCCATCTAATTTCAATATTATCTTAATCTTAATTTGATAATTGTACTAGTGAAACGACATTCATACTTCGAACCCCTCTTTTTTAACTGCTGAATGTTTGCACAATATATATTTATCATCTATTATCTATTTGTCCTTTTACAAATATAAGCTTGCATATGATTTGTTTACTATTTTTGCATTGTTTTGTGTCCAGGTAAAAGTGAATTTAATAGCGTTGAATATTGTCTTACTTAAAAAACAGATAACATAAAAATATCCAATGATAAAATAACTAGGAGAGAAGTCGAGAGAAAGAGGGTAATGAGAAATACAAAAACTGCAAAAATAATGCGCAGCTTGGACCCGCTTTAGTGAACGTTTGCGCGGAAGTATGTTGCATGAGTTTCTGATGGTTTCTCTTTTCCATTCACCTGAAACTTCTCTAGTTCTCACAAGTCTATCATAATAATATAGTGTTGATATCCAGGGATGACGGAGGCACGCGCTGTTTCTGCTTCTGGAGGTCTCGCGCTGCTGCAGCAGTGTCTGCGGGCAAAACTGCAGGTGAAACCGGAAGAGGAGCAAACAGAGGCTCAGTTTGTCCAGGTGAGGACAGGTGACAGGTGTATGTTGGGATGTTCATCTGATTAGTTTCATTAATGCATTTGTAAAAGTAAAGGAACGGAACATCTGAGATAGCAAACATGACACATTAACCAAAGTCCCAGGGCAGAGAAAGTACTCAGATCTAGTACTTGAGTAAAAGTAGAAGTACTCAGATCTTGAGTAAAAGTAGAAGTACTCAGATCTTGCACTTGAGTAAAAGTAGAAGTACTCAGATCTTGTACTTGAGTAAAAGTAGAAGTACTCAGATCTTGAGTACAAGTAGAAGTACTCAGGTCTTGCACTTGAGTAAAAGTAGAAGTACTCGGATCTTGTACTTGAGTAAAAGTAGAAGTAATCAGATCTTGTACTTGAGTGAAAGTAGAAGTACTCGGATCTTGCACTTGAGTAAAAGTAGAAGTACTCGGATCTTGTACATGAGTAAAAGTAGAAGTAATCAGATCTTGTACTTGAGTAAAAGTAGAAGTACTCGGATCTTGTACTTGAGTAAAAGTAGAAGTACTCAGATCTTGCACTTGAGTAAAAGTAGAAGTACTCAGATCTTGCACTTGAGTAAAAGTAGAAGTACTCAGATCTTGAGTAGAAGTAGTCAGATCTTGAGTAAAAGTAGAAGTACTCAGATCTTGTACTTGAGTAAAAGTAGAAGTAGTCAGATCTTGAGTAAAAGTAGAAGTACTCAGATCTTGAGTAAAAGTAGAAGTACTCAGATCTTGCACTTGAGTAAAAGTAGAAGTACTCAGATCTTGAGTAAAAGTAGAAGTACTCAGATCTTGAGTAAAAGTAGAAGTACTCAGGTCTTGCACTTGAGTAAAAGTAGAAGTACTCGGATCCATAAACCAGAGTTAGAGGGCAGAAAGAGGCTCAGTTTGTCCAGGTGAGGACATGTGAACTAAAACACTGAGATCAAATTGTCTTTCTTACTTTGTTGTGGCTATTCACTGGAATGATAAAATACATAGAATCAATACAAGAAACATGAATAAGTAAGAAAGGAAACATTAGCTGGAACAGAAAATTAAACAATGTTTTAAGGCACAGAAACTTTAAATTATTATTTTGCCTCAATATTATTAATATTAGATACAGTTTAAAAAATAATGAGCAATCAAGCAAACTATTATTTGTAGATTTAATGACAGAAAGAGAAGGAAATAATAATAATACAAGTGTGTCCATTCTTAGTCCACATCATTGATGAGTGACAACATTTCAGTTTGGCTGTTTCTCCTCTCTTCAGATCGACAGAGGAATGGTGATCTACATCTGCTTCTTCAAAGGAGCCACAGACGCCATCCTGCCTAAAATGGGTCGGTGGCATTTTTATACATTATTAACCTTTGACCCACATATGACACTAACATGACGCTTTATATTTGGCTCAATGTGCTTCATTATCTCATTCACATTACACCACATGTCACCTGTGAGACGCTTTTATCCAAAATGACTAACACAGCCTCCCATCTCTGCACATTTGTATTTAGAACTGATCTTATAGAACTGATATTTTTCTGCACGTTTTCTATTGATGGTTGACTTTTTTACTGCTTGTTTTTGTATCTTTCGTATCATTATACTGATTGTTATGCACCTAGATACCATGGGAAAGTCCTTCTACGTGAACATCTAATTGGTTAAAACCCTGATTCAGATTCTAACCCTTCCTGCTCTGCTCTTCTTCTATAAATCCCTTAATATATTAGGTGTAAATACTCTCCTTTCCCCCCCCAGTGTCCTCCCTCCTGAATCTGCGTCTGTGTGAGTCCGACTCGGGGAAGATGGTGTCGGTGCTGGATCTCCCCGGCAGCGTGCTGATCGTCCCTCAGGCCACGCTGGGAGGAAAGGTCAAAGGTCGAGCCATGCAGTACCACAACAACATCGGCAAAGAGGACGGGAAGCGACTGTACGACGCCTTCGTGTCTCTGTGTGAGAAGGAAGTGACTTCAGAGGAAGTGACGGTGAAACACGGGACGTACGGAAACAGACAAGTGCTGAACATGGACACAAACGGACCGTACACTCACCTGATGGAGTTCTGAGGAATTGAAGCTTTGATTGTGACATTTAGAGCCTCTTAATTAGTGTCTGAGTATCTACCAACAGGATGGAAACAGTGGATGAGACTATATGGGTCGAGAGCTGCACAATAAATTGATCATCAGAAGAAAAAAAGGGCAACTATTTTGTATATGGAGTAAATGTTCATGCAAAAAAATAGCAGAAAATGCTGTTTTCTGCCTCAAATATGGACTTTCCCTGCTTGTCTCTGTTTGATATTATAATAAAATGATTATGTAATGACTTGGAGAAACATGAATGGACATTTCACTATTATCTGACGTGTTTTAGGAAGTACAATTAATGAATCTAGAGAAAGATCTCCAGACGATACAACACAATTGTTAGTTGCAGCGCTATGTGTTTATATTTGAGTTGTGCTTATGTGATAATAATATGTTTTTATGTAATTCCCCACGGAGTTAAGTAGAAGTACTCAGGTCTTGTACTTGAGTAAAAGTAGAAGTACTCAGGTCTTGTACTAGAGTAAAAGTAGAAGTACTCAGATCCTGTACTAGAGTAAAAGTAGAAGTACTCAGATCCTGCATTGAGTTAAAGTAGAAGTACCAGAGTGTAGGAATACTCTGTAACAAGTAAAAGTACACCATTTACCTCTGAACTGTAGTGGAGTAGAAGTAAACAGTAGCATACAATGGAAATACTCAAGTAAAGTACAAGTACCTCTAAAGTGTACTTAAGTACAGTACTTGAGTAAATCTGATTAGTTACTTTACACCTCTGGTATAATACAAAACTGCAAAGATTATAATAATAAAAGTGTTCTTTAATCAGCCAGAGGGTGCAGTGTCTCGTCCAGGCCGGCAGGGGGCGCTTTGCTGTGTTTCAGGAAGGAAGATGAAAATGAACAGCACTCAGAAGTTTTTTGGTGACAGCAGCGTTTACAACCTCCTGTCAAGTGAACAGTAAAATGGGATAATGTAACTTCCGGTTTATTACATTTGGTACAAAATAAAAGCATGTAAATAGAGAAGGCACTGTAAAAGAAGGCTTTTATACAACTAACACCTAAACATGTGAAGCTACACTTATACAATGCATGATTTGGATGTATTTAGTATTAAACCAATGTAAAACATATAAATCAAATCATAATAATAAGCTGTGATACTTATTCTGAAAGGGTCCCCACCGGAACATGTAACAAGGTAGCTGATGCTAACTTAAACTAGCGAACCACCAGAGGTATATTTAGCCTCTCGTTTGTACTGAAATATAATACTTTAGAGATTGTAAAAGTACATTTAGATAAAGCGAAGTAATCCAAGTTGTTTGTGGGAACATTTGAGTGGAATAACAACGCGTTTAGAGCTGAGTTTCTGTTAAACGTGACCGCTGGTGTAACGAGGATTTCTGTTTACCGGAAGCAGAATGTGCTAACATTAAGGTGAGAAACAAATATAATAATAATACATGGGATTTTTATAGCGCTTTTCCTAATGCTCAAAGACGTTAAATAAATATCAGCAAACATCAGAGACATACATCTGAACATCAGCAGGAGAGGACTCTTTAAAGTAGAGACACTACATACTGATATACACCGAACATCAGCAGGAGAGGACTCTTTAAAGTAGAGACACTACATACTGATATACACCTGAACATCAGCAGGAGAGGACTCTTTAAAGTAGAGACCCTACTTACTGATATACACCTGAACATCAGCAGGAGAGGACTCTTTAAAGTAGAGACACTACATACTGATATACACCTGAACATCAGCAGGAGAGGACTCTTTAAAGTAGAGACACTACATACTGATATACACCTGAACATCAGCAGGAGAGGACTTAAAGTAGAGACACTACATACTGATATACACCTGAACATCAGCAGGAGAGGACTCTTTAAAGTAGAGACACTACATACTGATATACACCTGAACATCAGCAGGAGAGGACTCTAAAGTAGAGACACTACATACTGATATACACCTGAACATCAGCAGGAGAGGACTCTTTAAAGTAGAGAATTAGATGTATTTTGTGATTGCATATGAGTTGAAGAGGTTAATCATTGATTTGTTTTATTTGTTTCTTCCCTCACAGATGCCTTCTTTTGACTTGTTGAATAATGTTGAGCTTTTTGTGAAACATGGAAAGTTTCCTGCAGACGCTACAAAGAGCTGCAAGCAAGTCACCAAAGCTGCCAGCAAGAAGTTCATCTTTAAAGGTCATTTAGAGAAAAACACTGACAAGTTTACTCATCATTGCTTCATTTCATCCCACAGGCCATAAGACTGTTAAACACCTTTTGAAAGAACATCCATGACATTCATATGTTTGAAACTTATATCAATATTCCAATTACTTGCACTATTTCTATTATATTCTACTTTATTTGTATTTACTTGCACTATTTTATCTGTTTTATTGTGTTGCTCTGCTGGAGGAGCCTGTGACAGATTTGCATCATCATATCTACAATAACCGCTTTAACACCAAGTACTTTGCCGTACTTATTTCCCAGTACTTAGTTCCCAGTACTTAGTTCCCAGTACTTAGTTGCCAGTACTTAGTTCTCAGTACTTAGTTCTCAGTACTTAGTTCCCAGTACTTAGTTCTCAGTACTTAGTTCCCAGTACTTAGTTCCCAGTACTTAGTTCTCAGTACTTAGTTCCCAGTACTTAGTTCTCAGTACTTAGTTCCCAGTACTTAGTTCCCAGTACTTAGTTCCCAGTACTTAGTTCTCAGTACTTAGTTCCCAGTACTTAGTTCCCAGTACTTAGTTCCCAGTACTTAGTTCCCAGTACTTAGTTCTCAGTACTTAGTTCCCAGTACTTAGTTCCCAGTACTTAGTTCCCAGTACTTAGTTCCCAGTACTTAGTTCTCAGTACTTAGTTCCCAGTACTTAGTTCCCAGTACTTAGTTCCCAGTACTTAGTCCCGCCGAACTCTTTAGTCCCTGGAACTGTCCTAGTAGTTCGCGTTCACACCGGAATAAGTCCCTGAGGGAGGATTACGCAAATGAAGCCGCTGACGTCACTTCTTCTTCTTCTGCTTTGGGTTTACTGGCAGGCCGCAAACAACTTCACGGCGTATACTGCCACCCGAAGTCCCGAAGTTCCGGAGTCTCTGGGACTTCGGGTGGCAGTAAATCGCGACCCGAAGTCCCGGGTAAATCGCCAGAAACGCCGACACCTCCTCATCTCCACCGCTCCCACGTTTTATTTTGTGTTGCCATAAGTTAGTCTCTCTCCGTTGGTGCGCTGGGCTAATGCTAATGCTAATAATGCTAATACGAGCAAATAAAATGGCGGCTTCACAAAACTTTTCGGAGTTTTACGGGGCGTGGTTTGCAATTCGCCCAGCCAATCGAAATTGTTAGTGTGGCCGACACACCCACGAACCTTTTCTCCCCAGGAAAGTACCACCTCTCTAGCAGGGACTAAAAAGGGGTGAAAAGGTTCCCGAGAACTAAGTTTTAGTTCCAGATCTTTTTGGTGTGAAACCAAAATCCCAAGAACTATCGGAACTCTTCCTGGGAAAGTACTCCGGTGGGAAAGCGCCTAATGTAGCTATGTACAAATGACAATAAAAGCCTTGAAACCTGAATCTATAAGAGAACATTTATCACTCAATGGTAGTCACCCTCTGTCTGAAACCAGAGCCCAGTCTGCTCTGATTGGTTAGCTGGCCGGCTCTGTTGTGATTGGTCAACCGCTTAGAGTTGTCCCACCCCTTAGCCTATCACGTACAATGTGTTGGAGCGCTAGCCAATAGGAGCGTGACTGTTGCAGCTGGTAAAGGTGGAGCTATTTTCAGCTGATTAGTTTTAGTAGTAATTAAAGAACGTCTCTTTGTGCTGTGGTACTTGAGTTACTTATTACTTTCCTCTATTAATCCACCTCACATAATACAATAACCTGAGTGTATTTCCTCTCTCTCTCCTGCAGATGGTTTTCTGTGGCGTCATTACAGGGGACGCCTGCTCAGAGTTGTAAAAAGTGACGAGGAGGTGAAGGAAATTATGATTCGTTTCCACGACAACAACAACCATGTCGGTAGGATTAAAGTAGTAAAAGAGATAATGGTGAGTCCATAGGATATCATCAGAGCTGGGAAGTAACTAAGTACATTTACTCGGTACTTAAGTACAATTTAGAGATACTTGTACTTTACTTGAGTATTTCCATATGATGCTACTGTGTACTTCTACTCCTCTACAGTTCAGAGGTACATGGTGTACTTTTACTCCACTACATGTATTTAATACCTTTAGTTACTTCACAGATGTGGATGAATGATGTGAAATATAATCAAGTGTTAAATCAGACTTTAGTTCCACCTGGAGTAAATCCTCAAGCTACCCTGCAGTATACAAAGTCATTCAAACTAGCTGCACCTTTACCAGCTTTGAGAACACTTTCATGATCAATCATTATAAAACATATCATATATATTATTCTGAAATGGACCAATCTGCACAATGACTACTTTTACTGTCGCTACTTTCACTATATTTTGATGAGAATACTTTTCTACTTTCACTTGAGGAACATTTTGAATGCAGGACTTTTACTGAAACAGAGTATTCCTACACTCTGGTACTTCTACTTTTACTCAAGAACAAGATCTGAGTACTTCTACTTTTACTCAAGTACAAGATCTGAGTACTTCTACTTTTACTCAAGATCTGAGTACTTCTACTTTTACTCAAGTACAAGATCTGAGTACTTCTACTTTTACTCAAGTACTAGATCTGAGTACTTCTACTTTTACTAAATGCAAGATCTGAGTACTTCTCCTTTTACTCAAGTACTTACCCGAGTACTTCTCCCATCTATGGATATCATTTTGATCTACAGAACAAATAGTTTAGGATAATATGGTAAACAAAAAGTACTTAAAATGACGTGTTCTTCCTCTGTTTTTGCAGCTGATGTTTTACTGGGTTGGAGTGACGGAGGTCGTGAAGTCCTGGATCAATAAGTGTGAAGTTTGTCAGAACCGAGTTCTTCCAGAAACCAAAAAACCCTCGGTCCAGTTCTGCTTTGTCTACGGCTGCGAATCCTCCAGCTCCATCTACCCCGAACTCAGCTTCCACAGGTTAAACACCACCTTTACACAGATCATAGGTTAGAAAACAAAGATTGGTCTGATTAAAAAGGACATCATCTGCTTGTTTTCAGGTTTGTGTTTTGTTCCTCTACTGTTACCTGTTTACATCCTGATCAGAGTGCTTTAAAGAGATAATGAAATCAGGTCATGCTAATTTTTCTTTCATCCAACAAATACTTAAAAAAAGCTGTGTGTGTCGTGATATGCTGATGATGTTATTCTCTGCCTGTCAAACGTGTCATTATCAATTATTAAGTTATTCAGACTCATTTTGAGTAAACTGTTTTTCAAGATTTCAAGACATGCGGAAGATCTGAAAAGCAGTTGGTCAGTGTTAGAAAAACCTCACTGGTTCCCGGCTTGAGCTTCAGGCTGCAGCCGCACGAGAACGGTAACGCAAACGAACCGAAATCGTTATCAAAAAAAGTCTTCCGTCCACACGCAATAGGCACCAGAAACGTGTCCGTTCACACGAGACCGCTCGAAAGCGCTGGAGACGCTGTAGTACATATGCCGGGCCTGTAAGTGGCGCTGTACTACCGCCACAAAATACACCAAAAGCAGCGAAGAAGACTCAAAATTATGGCTTTTTCTTAAAATTATGACTTTCCTCAAAATTCTGACTTTTTCTCAAAATCACAAAATTCTGTCTTTTTCTCAAAATTCTGACTTTTTCCTCAAAATCACAAAATTCTGACTTTTTCTCAAAATCACAAAATTCTGACTTTTTCCTCAAAATCACAAAATTCTGACTTTTCCTCAAAATTATGACTTTTTCTCAAAATCACAAAATTCTGTCTTTTTCTGAATACTTAAAAATGTTAATAATCACTTGTAGGTAATCATACATCCTGCCATGTACACAGCTACAGTTGGGATACCTTTGTTAGCATGCTACTCTGATGTTGGAAGAGGACATTCAGTATTTTCCCAACAGTCAGCAAATCTAAGAGATCTGAAGTTGCCTTTGTTCAGTTATTTTAAAAGTTAATCTCTGCAGGTTTCCAGAAGATAAAGAGATCCGGCAGAGATGGTTGTCGGTGGCTCAGAGGGATGAAAACTCTCTGAGATCAAACTCTTTTCTCTGCTCCAAACACTTTGAGCCATCCTGCTTCACTCTGAGCGACGAGGTTCAGCTGACTCTATCACCTGACGCCGTGCCGACCATCATCCCAGAGACAGAGCAGGAGGACCAGGTGACACAACGCAAGACACACGTTATTATTGAACATTATTAATAATATTGCACATGTTATATAGCTTATACATTTTGCAGTGCATGAATCATCAATGAAAGCCTATTTGAATCTGTCATCCTTCTTGTTTTCCAGGTCCCTGTCCCTTCAGAGGAGGACTTCCTGTTCTCTAACAGCCTGGAAGACCTCTTCTCCAAAACCTCTTCTCCCCCTCCTTCCCCCATGGAGCTCCAGGAGCATCAGTACTGCCTCCAGGACCCAGAACCCACAGAGAACCACAAAGAGATGGAGCAGAAGAGGAGGTTCCTCAATGAGTCCAGCTTCAAGGTGTTCAACCACATCGCCAGGTACATCACATGACCCCTTTAAAGTGTTACAAGATGCATTTTGTTCTGATTGAATGAAATGTTTTTATTGCGTCCTGCAGGTATCTGAGCCACAGAATCTTACCGATGCAAAACAAGAAAGGCATAAGTAGTTTGAAAAGGATGACCAACCGCTTTGCGCTAAAAGGTGAGTAGAAAGAGTGATAACACTTATTTAATCCGTCTCTTTTGATCCTCAATTAACCAGATTATAGCAGCTGACTTAAGATAAATTACTTAAGAAGCAGAGGTGGGAAGTAGTGGAGTACAAATACCTCGTTACTGTACTTAAGTGCATGTTTCTGGTATCAGTACTTTACTCCACTACTTATTTTTCTGACCACTTTCTACTTCTTACATTTTGAACCCAAATACCTGTACTTTCTACTTCTTACATTTTGAACCCAAATACCTGTACTTTCTACTTCTTACATTTTGAACCCAAATACCTGTACTTTCTACTTTTTACATTTTGAACCCAAATACCTGTACTTTCTACTTCTTACATGTTGAACCCAAATACCTGTACTTTCTACTTCTTACATGTTGAACACAAATACCTGTACTTTCTACTTCTTACATGTTGAACCCAAATGCCTGTACTTTCTACTTCTCACATGTTCCAAACAGGCTGGTTCCTTTAGTCTGAATGTGTGTTTGGTGGCGTGATCATTATTATTTAGAGTCATTGCGTGCCTATTGATTTGAACACGATCCGTGTATCCATCATTTCCTGGTCTTCTCTAAAGAAGAGGGACCAATGAAAACGTTGTCATGTTGCCGTTGTTCAGCATGGAAACATTCATTAGCTAACAATGACATTATTGTTCTATTAATATAAAGGGAGGTCAGGTACTCTTTAAAACAGCTGCTAGTTATGGGTACTTTTTACTGAAGTACATTTCAAAGCCCTCTTTACTTGTACTTGAGTAAAGAAGTTTAGTCAGTACTTCTACTTTTACCAGAGTGTGTACTTCTACTTGAGAAAATTATGTGTACTTCTACATTCTCTGCTAAGAAGCATTTCTCTTGTGTTTCAGACGGTGTGCTGATGTACACTATAGTCTCTCCTCCTGTCAGAGTGCTACGCAGCAGAGAAGAGGTTAGCAAGATTTAAATATATATAAATATCTTAATGAATCCTGTATCAACATCTTAAAAAAGATTGAGCTTAAGTGCAGGAACAGGAACAAAAGTACACTCTTTCCTGTCTTATGTTCCACTTTCTAAAAAGACTTTAAAGACTTTAAAAGAACATAAGTCTCATGTTTTCTGTCTTTTGTTCGACAGGTAAACTCGATCCTGCGTCAGTTCCACGACGACCAGGGTCACTCTGCGCTGGTTTTCTGCCAGAGAGAGATCACGAAGCGGTTCTTCTGGGCCAGAATGACCCGGGACGTGGCCCGCTGGATCTCCTGCTGTCAGACCTGCATGGACAGAACCAAGAGGAGGTGGCTCCGTTGCAGCGTGAGGAGCTGCACCAACAGCTCTGGGCCGGTGGAGAGAGGCCTGGGGCTCACCTTCCACAAGTAGGAGGAGTTCTGTCCAGATTAAGGGTCTTTAAGTTATCCTGCAAGAAGAGGAACAGAACATGTGGTTAGAGAGATAACTGGCTTAAAGGTCCCTATCATACTGTTTCTCATCAATATATCCCAGGTCTCAGATATATCCAGAGCCTGTCTCTGATTGGCTGAAACACCAAACAGATCTTTGCAGCATTACCCATAATCCCCTCTGTTTCAGCCCTGTTTCCAAAGTGCTGATTCTCTGTCTGTTACTTCAGATGAAAATAAGGAGCCCCTCCCCACGCCCCTCTGAGAGAGATTTGGTTAGAAAGAACTCAATGGTGCTCTAGGAGGAGATTCAGGTTATAAGGGGGGGGGGGGTTACCTTGGTTGCTGATTGGCTAATGGTTACACAAGACAAAACATCGTTATGACATCATCAAGTGGCCAAAATCTGATCAGCTCATTTTCAGACAGGTTTTTATAGAAATGGATCAGGAGAAAAAGAGAGAGAATCTTTGTTCCTGAAACTTTCAGAGTCTCTTTCCACAGAGGGGACACATGTTGATGTAGAAGAGACATGAAGAAGAGGGGACACATGTTGATGTAGAAGAGGGGACACATGTTGATGTAGAAGAGACGTGAAGAAGAGGGGACACATGTTGATGTAGAAGAGACATAAAGAAGAGGGGACACATGTTGATGTAGAAGAGACATGAAGAAGAGGGGACACATGTTGATGTAGAAGAGACATGAAGAAGAGGGGACACATGTTGATGTAGAAGAGACGTGAAGAAGAGGGGACACATGTTGATGAAGAAGAGACAGGAAGAAGAGGGGACACA
This sequence comes from Dissostichus eleginoides, assembly GCA_031216635.1. NCBI lineage: Eukaryota > Metazoa > Chordata > Actinopteri > Perciformes > Nototheniidae > Dissostichus > Dissostichus eleginoides. Next base: position 33,017,665 of record CM062275.1, read on the forward strand.
TGTTGATGTAGAAGAGACAGGAAGAAGAGGGGACACATGTTGATGTAGAAGAGACATGAAGAAGAGGGGACACATGTTGATGTAGGAGAGACATGAAGAAGAGGGGACACATGTTGATGTAGAAGAGACATGAAGAAGGGGGGACACATGTTGATGTAGAAGAGACATGAAGAAGAGGGGACACATGTTGATGTAGAAGAGACATGAAGAAGAGGGGACACATGTTGATGTAGAAGAGAGATGAAGAAGAGGGGACACATGTTGATGTAGAAGAGACATGAAGAAGAGGAGACACATGTTGATGTAGAAGAGACATGAAGAAGAGGGGACACATGTTGATGTAGAAGAGACATGAAGAAGAGGGGACACATGTTGATGTAGAAGAGACATGAAGAAGTGGATTTTGCATGATAGGTGACCTTTAATATCTGGAGTCGACCATTGGGATTATTCAAATATCTATTTTGCCTCTACATGTAAATGAACATTAACCTCCTTAAAAAGTCATCAAATTAACCACAATCTCAATTCTGAGGATTTGTCCTATCGGTTTTGTCTAAATGTATTTACGCTGCTTTTTATATATTTATTAATACATAGCACTTTGGTCGACTCTGTTGTTTTTAAATGTGCTATATAAATAAAGTTGGAGGACTGACAAATCAGCTTCAGTTAAATGATGTCTTTATCTGAATGCTTTTTGAAATATCTATTCATCTTCCTTCTCCTCCAGGTTTCCTCTGGACGACACACCTCTTCTTCATCAGTGGATGAAGGCGGTCGGTCGTCCCAACTGGTTTCCTCGCCTCGGATCGTCCATTTGCTCGTCCCATTTCAGCGAGGAATGCTTCGATCGCAGCGGGGAGAAAGTGACGGTCCGAACAGACGCCGTGCCGACACTCATGGTGCACGGAAACCAAGAGGTGAGAGAGGAAAGAGACTCTTTGTACGTCAAAATGTGAGAGTGGAGGTACAAGTGCAGTCTGCTGAAGTAAAAACAAGCTACTGTGCTGCCTGTCGGACTTCTTTTATTACTTCTCTGAAGCAAGAAGATTGTGTTGTTTCACAAACTGAAAGCCCACTTATTTGACTGCACCTAAATTATATATATAAGTACTAATAATAATAATAATAATAATAAAAAAATGGTTGTAGTCCTTGTTGTAAAGTGGGTTCGACCCCTTTTTAAGCTTATGTTTTTTGCAGGCTGTTTTGAGTTGGTATCATCCTGGTTGATTGCACTAATTGTAATTGACTTTTAATTCATTACATTTAGCTTAATTAATTAATTATAATGTAATGTGTCTTTTCCCCTCAGACTCCACTCACAGGACCGACCCAGCCTGCAGTGGATGAGGTTTGATCATTTTGGGGTTTAGCAAAATATTGTATGTTACTATGGATGAGAGCATGGATGTATAATAAGAACAATGGATACAGCGTGGGAGGCGGGGCCTCGTTCATTCCTATGAGAGTTGCTCATTGGCGCATGAAGACAAAATGGCCCAACTTTTGAGAGAGCGAAACGTCACGAAAGTATTCATATAATCATATAATCCGTTCTTATTGTGCATCCATGGGTAAAGGTTAAACTCATGTAGTACTGAACGCGTCACATGAACGTGCCGGGCGGCGCGGTCCCGTGGGTTAGATGCGTGTTCATAATGCCGAGCAAAATAACTCTCAGAATAACATTATTAGCACATTTTACAACTTGAGGACCGAATGTTTTTAATAAGGGCTATACAAATGTTCACACTGGGTAGTTTATTTAGTTTAAAAAAAATTATCCAACGATTTACAGACGTCTCTTTCCCAATGTTAGTCAATGGGGTGGGGAAAAGTCTTTCCGGGCCCAGCGACTGATACGGAAGTGTAGTACCGCCGTTTGAACACAACGAATATTTTCCTCAGAGTCCGTCGCACTTCCTGGGGGCTTGGATGAGAGTAACACATGCGTCACTTCCGGGCAAAAAGTACGGCTCCGCCCACTTTCACATCTGAATGGCGGTCAATACAAATTCTGAAGTTTTTGCCAATCCGATCAGAAATGTTTGAAAACCGAGAATTTGTGGATCTTCAAAGAGCCCGATACGATGGCCAGACAGGCAAACAATTACATTACATCATTGGAAATTGACGATCGGGCTCGATATATGGTTAAATATAGCAGTAGGCGATCGATGTCCATGGATGAGAGTAACATCTACGTCACTTTACGGCCCCGCCCACTTTTGGGGAAAACAACGCTGTCATTTGAATGGCGATCAAACATAAATCTGGAATTATTTTAATGTTTGAGGTGCAATAAACGACACAGCAGCTTGTTGGCGTGATAAAACAATTATTTCCCGCCTCGCTCATGAGAGTAACAGCTGGCGAAATTACATCCTCGTCTACTGATTTTAATTTAACCATATATCGAGCCCGATCGTCAAATCAAATCCCGATGCCCTTTCCCCTGTGTACTGCACTCACTGCATGTATTTTAATCTTTTAATTGTGTGTGTAGACGTATTTTTCTAAGTACGACGCTGTGGAGCTTTACCTGATTAAACGCACTTATCCTCCTGGACTGAGCTACGTGGAGAAAAACACCTTCAGGAGGTTCTGCAAGAGGTACTGCATCAAAGGTGGGTCCAAACCAGAACGAAACCCAAACAGATTCAGAGTAAACTTCTACAACAGGTCTTTAGATTACTCCTGGAGCACTTTAGTATACAAGGAAGGCGGTTTTTAAACATGTACGATACTTAAATGTTTACTCTGGAACAAGTATTGCAATTGTGATTTGTAGTTTTCTCGGATGATGTTTTGCTTTGTATCGAGGGGTCAAAGACAACATAAGATAAGGAAACGGTGCTTTTTAAAAAACAAAACAACAGTCATGATGTCTTCTCTGTTGCTATGTAATTGGGAAGTATGCAACGGGGTTTTTCTGAGAGTATAATGGCGCATTTCCACTACAGCGCGGAGCGCGGTTTAAGCGTGCCGTGCCCGGCCCGTTTTTGGTTGCGTTTCCACTAGGCGTAGTTCCGGCTAACGGGTACTTTTTCACAGTTTTCTGGCTCTCCAAAATCGAGGTTCTTTCCGGGCCAACCACCGGGCTGAGTATGCTAAACTAGTGAGAGAATCGCTGGCAACTACAACAAGATGAACATATTTGACCGTGATTTAATTGTAATACACGTTTCAAAATGAAGCCGAAGTAACAACATACTGATAACGGTTAGTAAAAACCATGAATTAATGCTTTGACAAGTCTGCAGACAGACGGCAGGAGAAACACCTTTTAAAATGCGTGTTTTCTGATTGGAGATCGGCTAAGCTAACGCAGTATATGCTCCGACCGTCCACACTCACAACAACGGCCTACAGACATAAAGAAACCAGCGACTGTATTCTCCATGACACAGACAGGCTGTGGTTTGTACTTGTTTAACTTTTGTCCAGTTTCTGAACAGATATGAGGAGCTGTGAGCTCTGAGGGCTAACAGCTAACGGCTGATGTTGGTTTTGTGTTTCGCGTTGAAAATGACGTCACGGCTCCGCCTACACTGCGTTACTATAGTTACTGCCCCAGCTACTAAACTGTTATGGAAACGCAGCATAAAGTGAGCCTGGCCTAACAAGGCCTAACGAGGCCTAGCCATACCGTACTAAGCCGAGCGAGGCCCTGCAGTGGAAAAGCGCCATAAGACACTTTTTAAAGAGCCTTCACAGCAAAAGTGTCATCAGGATTAGCATGCATTTACTTCATATAATACCTAACTTTCCAAATGAAACCTCACGATCCTCTGCGTGAGGTTTCATTGAATGTAATCACCTGTTCCTCTCTCTCTCTCTCTCTCTCAGGTGATTCTCTGCACACAGAGAGAGGAAACCGGCAGTGTTTGGTCCTCAGGAGCCGGAAGAAAGTGGAAGAAGCTCTGCTGGATTTTCACGACGAGTTGAACCACCTCAACGTCAACAAGTGTCTCCGACTGCTCAACGAAAGGTGAGCGAGGATCTCATAACGTCTCTTAATCGAGATTATATTAAACTTTATTCATCTCACTAAGACACACAAGAGTACACTGACACAAACGACTTCTGTCTCTTCTTCGCTTTTCACTTCAAGTCGTTTGTAACATTAAATCAACCGATAACTGACTGCAAATTCAACTTTGAGATTAAGGTTTAAAGACGGATTTGTTATTCTTTTAAGTCTATTTAACCAAACACATTGGTGTTCCTGAAACTGTATGAGCGCCTTTTACGAGTAAGAAATGAGACGTTTAGTTACTTGTTGTTATAACTGTAGGTTCTTAAAATGTAGATTATACTTAACTCTGAAGGTGCATTTATATAATACCAAGCTGTTGTATTTATCAGAATCAGAATACCTTTATTAGTCCCACAGAGGGGATTCACAGACGGCTTCATCTAGCCACAGACAGCTTCATCTAGCCACAGACAGCTTCATCTAGCCACAGACGGCTTCATCTAGCCACAGACGGCTTCATCTAGCCACAGACGGCTTCATCTAGCCACAGACGGCTTCATCTAGCCACAGACGGCTTCATCTAGCCACAGACGGCTTCATCTAGCCACAGACGGCTTCATCTAGCCACAGACGGCTTCATCTAGCCACAGACGGCTTCATCTAGCCACAGACGGCTTCATCTAGCCACAGACGGCTTCATCTAGCCACAGACGGCTTCATCTAGCCACAGACGGCTTCATCTAGCCACAGACAGCTTCATCTAGCCACAGACAGCTTCATCTAGCCACAGACGGCTTCATCTAGCCACAGACGGCTTCATCTAGCCACAGACGGCTTCATCTAGCCACAGACAGCTTCATCTAGCCACAGACAGCTTCATCTAGCCACAGACAGCTTCATCTAAGAAGCATGCTGAAGATTTAGCAGCCAGGAATATATTACATTATTGCACAGTAATTAACGGCATATATATATATATATATTGCACATATTGCGCGGAGGCGTGTGGCGCAGTGGACTAGTGCGTTGGTGTTGGGATCAGGGGAGCACAGGTTCAAACCCCACTGCAGTCAGCATGTCGTTGTGTCCCTGTGGCGCAGTGGACTGGAGCACAGGTTCAAACCCCACTGCAGTCAGCATGTTGTTGTGTCCCTGTGGCGCAGTGGACTGGAGCACAGGTTCAAACCCCACTGCAGTCAGCATGTTGTTGTGTCCCTGTGGCGCAGTGGACTGGAGCACAGGTTCAAACCCCACTGCAGTCTGCATGTCGTTGTGTCCTTGAGACACTTCACCCCAAAGTGCTCCTGTGGGGATTGCCCACAGTATTGAGTATGTTAGTCTCTTTGGATAAAAGCGTCTAACAAGTGACATGTAATGTAATGTAATAATGCACATATAGTATATCCAATAACCAGCTCACGATGTCATCATCAGGTACTTCTGGAAAACCATGAGGCCTGATGTGGTTCAGTGGATCAACAAATGCTCAGAGTGTAGCAGGAAGACCAAGAAGAAGAAGAAGAAACGAGGAAGAACACCAACAGGAACATTTCAATCTCCTCTGCAGACGCTGAGACCTCCACACACTCCTGAGGATTTAGACAGGTGTGTGTCTGCTGTAGAGTGTGTGTATGCTGTAGAGTGTGTGTCTGCTGTAGAGTGTGTGTATGCTGTAGAGTGTGTGTCTGCTGTAGAGTGTGTGCTGTAGAGTGTGTGTCTGCTGTAGAGTGTGTGTCTGCTGTAGAGTGTGTGTATGCTGTAGAAACACTGCTCTCTAATCATCTAGCAGGACTGAAATGTGTTAAGATAAGATGGAACGTAATTTATCCGCGTGGGGAAATTCAGGCGTTTTTAGCAGCCAGAAAAACAGGATTCACACAAGGTAAAAAATAAAGATCAAATACAAATAATAATCCCAAATTAAAAATAAAGTGATGAAGTGATATAGTAACTGTTGAAACAAGATGTCACGGTAAAGCATTGATCATTTGAATGAACATAATATACATATTTGGATTGTTAAATATACTGTCAGCACCACGATTACATAACGTTGTATTATTTAAAAGTATAAGTAAACGGTAACAAGGGTCTTTTGTTGTCTCCTTTAACGTTACACACACAACATAAGTCTTTTCCTTAGAAAGTAAGTAGCACTAGCTCAAAAGTTGTCTTCTTTAAATTAGACAACAACTAATGCAGTTTCTAATATCTAGGTCACTGTGGAGGAAACTCTTCAGAGAAACTGATACATGAGTCATGGACTAAGTGTGTCTTTTGTTATATTTAATAAAGTAATAAAGAAATTCAATACAAAGTGAAATGGATCTGAAATGCAGGAACAGAGCAGCTTCATCCTCAGAGGAGAAAGAAGTTCTGCTTTCAGTCTCTCTATATATTCATGAGAGGAACCAGCTGCTCCTCCATCCCATCATTAAACCATTAAACTTCAAATGTAACCATTTGCAAATCCACCTTTTACACTTCCTTTTCCTCCTGAAATTTAAATCCTTAATGTCTCTGTTCAACACAAACAAGACTAACAGAGTGAAAGGCAATCAGAGTATAAGACTATCTGTTTTAAATGATTATATGATCATTTGACACGACATGTGATTCCTCTAATGTCTCTGTGTCTTCATCCTCACAGCGGGAAAGATGGAGATGATGGTGGTGATGAAGATGTTGGTGATGAAGAGAGAGGAACAGCACCTACTTTAGAGGACAGAGGGGTACGTTTCACAGCCTCTTGCCTTAATCTATCCTAATAGTATAGAAAATGTTAAATTGGCCAGACTCTTTACTGAGTGACGAGCAAACAGTGAGGGTGATATCAATTATATCAGCATACTCTATAGATATATATCTTGCTACTGCTGATATGTGTATATTTTCTAGTTATGTGTACGTTTATGACATATTTACTTGTGTGTTATGCCTGTTAACATGCTGCTGTAACAAAAAAGGTACAACAAGTATATCTAATGTAGTAGTATTCGTGTATTTGTCCCCGAGGGGAAAATGGGTTGCAGCACATCACAAGGCATTTGAAAAGATAAAACATATGTCACTGACAACAACAGGGGGACGGGGCCAGACCAGCTGGGTAAACAGTGCGTCCTAGCCATCATTGATTCAGGAGTTTGATGGCTTGTGGGACGACAGACAGCCTAGATCTGTTCTTTCTAAACAGAGGGCCACGATATCTCCGCCCGGAGGGCAACAGTTCAAAAGAAGAGGCGAGAAGGTGCCTCAGGTCACTCACAATATTGTGTGCCATTTGGAAAACTCTGTCCTTGTATAAGCTTTCTAGACTAGAAAATGAGATTCCTGTCAATTTACCGGACAATGTTACGGCCCTCCTGACTGACTTTGTCTGTGCCTGATGTGGTTCAGTGGATCAAACGGCACGACAGTCGTTGCCGAACAAGCATATGACGCCGAAGGAGAGCACACTTTCAATAAAAGCATGATAAAACATCTTAACCATTCTGTTGCCGACATTAAAAGACAATCATTTGCGTAAAATGTGATCTAATCTATTTATTTAATGGCGAATCCCTAATGTTTGGGCGTGCAATCTGTGATATGTGCGATAATAACTTCTACTATGAGAGATAATGACTGAGTTTAATTGCTATAGCTCATTGAAATAACCAATAATATAACCTTCTACAAACACTGCAGCTGCCTCTGAATACTGAGAAAGACCCTGTTAATGTTACACTGTTATGAAAAATACTTACTTTCTCAAGACGTCTCACTGACTTTCTGCTTCTCATCTTAATCCTAGGAAACCCCGTTGCTGCCTCAGCCCAGAATTCCCATCCTGGTTCATCTGAAAACACCCATTAATTTTCCCTCAAGTACTCCCATAACTCTCCAGCCAACGACTTCTAACGCCCTTAATGTGGCCAGACCTTTCCAGAACAAAACACTCTCCTCCAGCTCTGTAAACTCTGAGCAAACGGGACCTCAGGAGCAGAAAGAGATCGTTATTTCTCACTTTAGCACCAGAACACTTCACTTCGTCCAAGTCCAAGACATCATCAACCCTCTCCCAGAATCAAATCTTCCTCCTGAGCTCACAGCTAAACACAAACCTCCTCAATCCAAGAGCAAGAAAATCAAACCTCCCAGTCAAGGCCGAGGGATTAAAACTCAAACTAAGAGCCTGGAAAGCGCCCAACAACCGAAAAGGAGGAGGAAGAAGGACCTGGAAGCAGATAAAACAACATCCAGCTGTGGTTTGGAGCCTTTATTAGCTCCGAGCTCCAAACCCTGGCCCGTTTTCACCATCTCTGACTCTTCCTCCACACAATCAGCAAAACCCCCGACGAATGTGGACAGGTACGTGCCAATACTCACCCAAAAATGTACTTTTTTTGGTAGAAATGACTCGGTTGATCCCCACAAGTCCAAACTTCCAGGTGTAAAATGATTGGAAATTAGCCATGAATAATCGATCAGTTTTATGTACTTTTCTGTGTGTGTGTGTGTGTGTGTGTGTGTGTGTGTGTGTGTGTGTGTGTGTGTGTGTGTGTGTGTGTGTGTGTGTGTGTGTGTGTGTGTGTGTGTGTGTGTGTGTGTGTGTGTGTGTGTGTGTTGTGTGTGTGTGTGTGTGTGTGTGTGTGTGTGTGTGTGTGTGTGTGTGTGTGTGTGTGTGTGTGTGTGTGTGTGTAGTGCTGCTCCCCTGCAGAGGAACATAACTCTTCAGGCCCGGATCGTCCTCCAGCAGTGCAGCGAGGCTAAAGTTAAAATCCAACAGGCTGGTGCCGCCGCTCAGTGGGCGGAGGTGAGTGGAGTTATTTATCTTTGCATTATTAATTTAAGTGAAACGATCTGGATTATATTTAAACGATTATTCTGGGCTGTGAGATTTCACACCTCCTGCTCTCAGGATGATCCACGTAACACCTGAGTTTTCTGTTTATTGGCCTAAAAATGACAATAAATACTCCTCGATGGATTTACTTAAAATGTTGTCCACACATTCGGGGTCCTCAGAGCAGCAGGTGGTAGATCAATAATACTGTGTGTAGTGACCACGATATCCATTAGTTTTAGTCTTTGGTCTGTGATTCACTCGTGGGCTGACCGATGAGTTGCTGAGAGGAAAAATAAAATAAATGTCCAGAGGCGACTGAAAAGTAAAATATGCTTGTTTATTCTAAAAAGGCAGTGGAGAAAATGTATAAACGTTTTCAAACAAACTATTTCTCATATAAACTGATACTTGATGTATAGCTGCAGTGTCTCCACATAAACATACGTTATTAAGTTATTATTATTATTATTGTCAGGGAATAATTTCGCCCTACATGTTTACCTTTCGCCCTCTGACGCAGATGCTCCAGCCTTGAGCAGCCGCTATCTCCCTTAAGGAGGGGCTGCCATAGCAAGTTGTGGTTGTCACCAGTTTGTGACCGGGCAGCTCTCGGTCAGAGATAGTTATTGTTGTGGGACACCTGGAACACATCCTTCTCGGGGTGTAGATGACCCCGAGCCATAAGCAACAACAAATGTGATTCAGTGTCCTCAGCTGTTTAGTCTATCTATTGAAGAATGTTGATTATTACACTCTGAACTAGTTCAAACCTGGAGCTACAGGAGGGCTCTTCAGAATTGATGTGGCATCTCAACCGCGTGGTCAGACCGTGGCCCTTTGACATGTCTCGTGAATTCTCCGGCCGTAACTCCAAATAAACCGTCAGTGTTTGCCATCAGAGCTCCAGCTCTCCTCGTGTCTCTCTGAGTCCTGACTCCATCAGTGCTCCAGCTCTCCTCGTGTCTCTCTGAGTCCTGACTCCATCAAAGCTCCAGCTCTCCTCGTGTCTCTCTGAGTCCTGACTCCATCAAAGCTCCAGCTCTCCTCGTGTCTCTCTGAGTCCTGGCTCCATCAAAGCTCCAGCTCTCCTCGTGTCTCTCTGAGTCCTGGCTCCATCAGAGCTCCAGCTCTCATCGTGTCTCTCTGATTCCTGACTCCATCAAAGCTCCAGCTCTCCTCGTGTCTCTCTGAGTCCTGACTCCATCAGAGCTCCAGCTCTCCTCGTGTCTCTCTGAGTCCTGACTCCATCAAAGCTCCAGCTCTCCTCGTGTCTCTTTGAGTCCTGACTCCATCAAAGCTCCAGCTCTCCTCGTGTCTCTCTGAGTCCTGACTCCATCAGAGCTCCAGCTCTCCTTGTGTCTCTCTGAGTCCTGACTCCATCAGAGCTCCAGCTCTCCTCGTGTCTCTCTGAGTCCTGACTCCATCAAAGCTCCAGCTCTCCTCGTGTCTCTCTCTGAGTCCTGACTCCATCAAAGCTCCAGCTCTCCTCGTCTCTCTCTGAGTCCTGACTCCAATTGCTTCAGAAGTTTCCCCCACAATTATCATACAGATGATCCTCTCTTTCCTCAGATCCAGAAAGGATTGGTGGTGTATGTTTGTTTCTTCCACGGAGCCACGGAGGATGTCACTCATGAGATGGGTGAGACGACTTTTTAACTTCACTGTGACTAATAATTATAATCTGGTTAATATTCCTCAGATTACATGTCAATCATTGACCTTATTGCCAGGTGAATGCATGTATGCAAACTGATATTAGGATGTAGTCCAGTAAAGGATAACAAGTGTGTTCTTAAGTTTGTTGCATGTTTATGAAATTATTTAATAGATACTTGCATCCTTTCCCTTTTTTGTAACAAGTGTATTTATTATTTTAATCATATGCACAATAATTACAGAGAATCACATGTTGGCAATGACAGTTTTATTTCCTCTTGTTCTGTCATCTCCTCCAAAGCCAGAAGTCTGATGACCACCACATTTTTCCGTAAAGACTCCGGACATTCGGTTTCCGTGCTGGATGTCCCGGGGAGCGTTTTATTTATCCACCAGGACTCCCTGCTGGGGGAGGGTTTGCCCAAAAGGAGGATGGAGAACAGAGGGGGGGGGCAGCTCTTCTCCACCCTAATATCTAAATGCAGGGAGAAAATGGCCGCCTCTGAGAAATGTAGGAAGGCTGGAGTGAAAGTGGAGCACGGAGAATACGGAAAGAAACAGGAAGTCAGTCTGAAGTCTGCAGAACCAATGACTCTACTGATGGAGTTCTGAGGGGGTAGAACCAAACACTGTGTAAATAAAGGAGTAAATCAAAGACTGTATGTGTCGTGACTTCCTTCCTTGTTTTTCTATCAAGCCACTAGACGCCTTAAAGCACATGTGTCAAACTCAAGGCCCGGGGGCCAAATCAGGCCCTTGGTGGATTTAATTTCGGCCCGCAGGATAATTTCTAATTCCTATTAGATCTGGCCCGCCGGTATATTGCACGCACACCTTCACTCCATCCTGAGGGTCTCCTCAGCTCAGAGCCTGAGCCCAAACATTGATGAACTTGCACCCAAGATGAGATGCCAAGTATCTGAACTAGCATCACAGAGCAGCACACTGAGTTTAATGGATGTTTCCTTCTGCACTTTCTTTCTTGAGACAACAGGGCATGTTTGGTTTGTTCTTTGAGGGAAATAGTTTTTTTGAAGCTGTTGTTGGCCTGTGGGAAAATGTACTCATAAGAAATGACTCTGGAAAAGCTGCAGATAGAGCCATAAGAAATGACTCTGGAAAAGCTGCAGATAGAGCCATAAGAAATGACTCTGGAAAAGCTGCAGATAGAGCCATGAGAAATGAATGCAACTGATTATTTAATGTTTAATGTTGTTTTTATAGGCAATCATTTAAGCTTTGTTAGTTCCAGGTTTAATATGTGCAATAAGTTCATTTCAATAAGTTCTGCAATAAACATTGAACCAGTCCGGCCCTCGACTAGTACCCATTTTTTCCTTTTGGCCCACTGTGTATTTGAGTTTGACCCCCCTGCTTTAGATGATGTTATGCGATGTGTTTGCTCAAAATAAAATAACAAACAACTTAGATATTCTTTCTTTCTTGATAAGGCTTTTATAACTTGATAACTTAAAGGGTAATTGAACGGTTAAAAACTGTTCCTCGATGGTGTCTTTCTGACAGGTTGCCCATCTCTGTCACTTTAGAGGTGGCGCCGTGGGAATTGTAGTCTTTTATAGTGCGTTGACTACAGACGTCACGATTAGGGCCTTTCTTATCAAACAAAATACTGGCTCTAACGGTCTGTATAAAGGTATAAATCATAGACTGTGTATAAAGCTACACACCTTTTGGTACACGCATCCTTGTCTTGTGTTTATCATTACCTACAATACAATATTCCACTTAGGTCCAAACTTTTGCAGTTGAAAATTGTGTTTCATCCAGTGCAGATTTAGAATTCTCATCCATGACGCCTTTTAAAAATACTCATGTTAACAGCCTTTCTGTTCTCATGAATGCCTCCTAAATATGGACAGAAACACTGAGGCCGTTATTTCTTTGGATATTGTTGTTATTGTGTAAAATAAGAAGTATCCTGCATACTCTCATTGTTTAGAGTCCATCATTTGTTTGTACTGTATAGTTGAGATTAAAATACAAAGATATTAAATCAGGAGAGACTTCAAGTTTGTTTGGGGCGATAAACACATTTATTGCCGTCTATACAAGAGCAGATTTGAACGTTTGCCAGATGCGCTGTGATTGGCTCGTGGGAGATGAGACGCGTCTGATTGGTTTAGCTGGGGTGTGACGCTTCGCTTCTTTCAATAACTATTTTAAAATGTGGACGTTTCTTTCACTGATAATAACATTAGTTTGATGTTTTAGGAGCTGCAATACCTCCAAGAATTTATAAATCATTTGAACTTTTATTCAGACAGGGTTGTTTATCACACACAAATACAGTCATGTTATTGATCCCTTTTTATGGATTCAGCAGCGAAATCACGTTTAATTACTGGATGAGCAACATGTGATGAAATCTATATTAACATTGCATTTTTGCCTACAACAGGTTGACTTTATAGTTAACATTACTTTTGTTTTATACATCATTGTGTGTTCATTCTGGCATTACATTAGTTTATATTCGTAGCATGAACACGTAGTTAACTCTAGGTCTGCCTATTTAATAAATGCGTTTTCCTTATATATAGGTAAGAAGTATATTAAAATAGTGTTGTTTTTTTACTTTTTGCTTTAGTTAATGGTTTAAATATTTAAACTGATTCTCTAAATCAGGTGTCTCAGACTCCAGGCCCGCGGGCCAGACGCGGCCCGCGAGACAGTTTCTCATGGCCCGGTTGTTGATATCATGTAATATTGTTAATCTGGCCCGCGCGTTTACGTTTGCTCTTTTAGATTTTAATTTTATTTTTGGATTGATCCCTCTGCTGGCAGGGAACTGCTGCGCGCAGTTCCCTCGCCCCTCCCCCCTCCGAGGGAACTCCGCCACACGTCAATCAAATGCGCGCAGCGGAATCAATCACAGAGTGATCCAAGAGTGACACAGAGTGGAAGGAAAATATATCGCCCAGTCCACTTCCAGGGAAAAGAAAAGTCGATGATGACCACAAACAATTTCAGGAGAAGTGGGAGACTGAATATTTTTTTGTCGAGTACAGGGGAAACGCAACGTGCCTTATATGCACAGAGAAAATCGCTGTATACAAGGAGTATAACGTCAAACGTCACTACTCAACTAAACATGCAGAGTATGCAAAATACCTGGGAGACGAGAGAGAGAAAAGAGTCACAGAGCTAAAAAAATGTCTATGGAAGCAACAAAATCTCTTCAAGAAAGGAAGCAATGAGGCTGATTTAGCAGTCGAAGCTATGTGGTGAGTGAGATGATTGCTAAGGCGGGAAAGCCGTTTACGGAAGGCGAGTTTGTAAAAAAGTGCATGTTGCAGGCTGCAAGTATAGTCTGTCCAGAAAAGAAGGGTCAGTTTAACAACATCAGCCTGTCAGCTAACACAGTGGCAGAGCGCATTTCTGACTTATCAAGTGACATATATGATCAGCTGTGCGACAAAGCCAAACTTTTCTGTGCATACTCTGTGGCTCTTGATGAGAGCACGGACATCACTGACACCGCTCAGCTCGCAATGTATGTCCGTGGTGTTGATGACAAGTTTGAAGTGACAGAGGAGTTGCTGACAGTGAAACCAATGCATGGCCAGACCACCGCTCAGGAGATATTCCAGCAACTGTGTGATGCCATTGCGGATATCGGTCTGCCATGGAAGAGGTTTGTTGGAATTACGACCGACGGAGCGCCATCAATGACAGGGAGGAAAAATGGGCTGGTGGCACTTGTTCAAAGAAAACTGGAGGAGGAGGGTGTGGAGGAGGCTATTGCTCTGCACTGCATTATCCATCAGCAGGCCCTTTGCAGCAAATGCTTGAAGTTTGACAATGTAATGTCTGTCGTTGTGAAATGCATCAACCATATCAGATCCAGGGGCTTAAAGCACCGCCAGTTCCGTGCTTTTTTGGAGGAAATTGAGTCAGAATATGAGGATGTGCTCTACTTCACAGAGGTACGTTGGCTCAGCAGGGGAAACGTCCTGAAGAGGTTTTTTGAGTTGAGAACAGAACTGAAAGTATTCATGCTGGAGAAGGGAGGGATGGCTGTTCCCGAGCTGAGTGATCCCAAATGGCTCATGGACTTAGCTTTTCTTGTTGACATCACGCAGGAGCTGAATGCACTGAATAAGAAGTTGCAGGGCCAGGGCCAGCTTGTCAGTGCAGCATATGACAATGTCAAAGCATTCTCTACAAAACTGGTGTTATGGAAAGCCCAGCTCCCTCAGAAAAACCTCTGCCATTTCCCAGCATGCAAGGCTCTCATGGACAGGGGCACAGCATTCAGTGGTGAGAAGTATGTTGATGCCATTGTGAAGCTACAGGAGGAATTTGATCAGCGGTTTGCAGACTTCAAGACACACAGAGCCACTTTTTTGCAATTTTTGCAGACCCCTTCTCCTTTGATGTGGAAAATGCCCCTGGTGTGCTTCAAATGGAGCTCATTGACCTGCAGTGCAATTCTGAGCTCAAAGCCAAGTTCAGGGAAGTGAATGGGAAAGCAGACAAGCTTGGACAGTTCATGAGAGAATTGCCCCCCTCCTTCCCTGAGCTTTCCAGGATGTTCAAGCGGACCATGTGCCTTTTTGGGAGCACATATATGTGTGAACAGCTCTTCTCCACCATGAACTTCCATAAGTCAAAGTACAGGTCCAGACTTACTGATGAACATCTTCAAGCCATACTAAGGGTTTCAGCTGCTTCCTCCCTCAAACCAAATGTGGCTCAGCTGTGTGAGAGGAAGCGCTGCCAGGTCTCTACCAGCAAGGAGTAGGCAAGAGCAACTGTGAATAGTTATGTTGTGAAGAACCGTTCATGTTAAGAAGATGTTGAAGAACTGTTAATGTTGTATTTGTAATACATTTTTTGTTGAATACTTGAAGCGGCCCAGACTCTATACGTCCAGCGGCCCCCAGGTAAATGGAGTCTGAGACCCCTGCTCTAAATGTTTTGTTTTATTTGAGGTTAAGGTGGAAGTGCTTTGTTACAACTTTAAAAGGGTCTGATTGATGTTACGGTACGTCCATTCACTTTGAATATGCTGACGTCACGCTTTGCCGAACTGCATTATGGTTCCGTCGCGTCGCTTTGCCTCCGTTGCTCGCTTCGAAAGTTGAGAAATGTTCAACTTTTCAAGCGTCGACAGAAGCGTCAGCCAATCAAATCATATGCCAGTACAAGCTCTAGCCAATCCAACAGCGTGCTTGTGTGTCCAGGGCGGGGAGATTCATGCGATTGGTTGTTGGTTGCACGCCAGACACGCCCACCGGCAAGCTTCAACGCGACGCTGCCGTGTGGACGTTCCGTTAGTCTCTTTCATCACAAACGTCTACATTATTATAAATAAATCCTGCGGGGAGGAAAAAGAGAAATGAAAGAAGGACAAATGAAAGAAGGACAAATGAAAGAAGGACAAATGAAAGAAGGATCATTTTATGATGAATAAAACACAATTGACCTTCATGTGATTCAGCAAACAGACGATAATCCAGCTTCACTTTCTGAACGTGAGGGCCATGAAAACATGAAGGAAGTTTTCCAGCTAAGCTTCTCTCTGCATTTGCATAACTGCTGCTAACCTCAATCAACCAATAACAAAGGAACTGCTAAATAAACTATGGACAATAACAGATATTACACCAATGAAAAAAAAACATCAGTGCGCGTTCATTTAAGAAAGTGCGTGAGAACTTTTCAGATTGACACTGAAATAAAGGGGAAAACTGAGATTTGTATAATAATTGTAAAAAACAAAACACTTCCTATTGAGCTACTGCTCTGTTGTGATTGGTCAACCACTTAAAGATGTCCCGCCCCTTTAGCCTATCACGTACAATGTGGCAGAGCGCTAGCCAATAGGAGCGAGAGTGTTACATCGTGATGTCATATGTTCAGGAACTTTGGGATTTGAGCCTTTGCAGACCATTAACATGCACACAAATATATATAACTCACTACAGGAGAGGGGAACAAAGTATGATAGGGCCTCTTTAAAAGTATTTTTGCAGTACAAATGCGGCAAATAAGGACGTGTATTTAAAAAAGAAAAAATCCACTGAACAATCAGAGGGGCATCATTAATTCTTTGGGGGAACGTTTTCTGTGCGTTCAACACTTCCATGTGAAAAGAAAAAGGCTTAGAGATAATAAAAACACAAATATACAGTTTGTACTGCCTTGTCCTTTGCGTGCATTCATCATTTAAACAAATCAAACATACAGAAACGTATACAACTAAACAGAGAGAACTCAAAGTAAAGTGTCCATATCAACGAGGAAAACAGTGACCCGAGTCTTATTTTATTTATTCTAGATACCAGGTCTTTTTCTTTGTCTAAGAGACGTCTATATTTCTAAATGCCATGGTCTCCTGGTTAATGCAACACGTCCCATACCTGCCGTCTTCATTTTTAACTCAATATAATGTGCGTTTACCTTCAGTTCAACAATACAAAGTTCTAGTTTGATTCCACAGTTATTTTCAGCTTCCACATTGACCTTCACGTTAGAGCTGGATCGACCTCAATGTGAACTTTACAGGGACCCCCAAACACCCTCAATATGTAAACTATTGCATGTGTAGCAGATGTTAAATGAGGGGTTAACACACTGATTTGAGTTATCTATTTGTATGATACATGTTGCAGAAGTGGACCCTGCATCAAGTCAAATACAGAGCTTCATCTTCAAGGGGTTTCAGTCAAAACGATGGCAGCGTTTGCTCTGAACTTTTCATTGATTTTCTAAAAAAAAAAAAACTTTTTTAGGATGGATTTAAGTCTGAAGAGTTTCAGTCTGTTTTGAACCCTTTCTGAAGTCTTCTTCTCAATGAGGAATAAAGCCCCTCTCAGTCACACTCCCGCTATCAAACGACGGGTTAACACTGATCCGAGTTATCTATTCGTATGATACATGTTGTTGAAGTGGATCTAGTAAACTAGTGCTTCATCATTCTGGCTCTTTTATACGATGCATTAAAGTCTGAAGAGCAACCGTTCGCTTCATTTCGCTCAGTTTTTAAGTCTGAAGAGCTTCGTTTCCGTCCGTCTTTACACCCTTTCCGAAGTCTTCTTTCTTCTCAGAGAGGAAACCCCCCTCTCAGTCTCCCTCCCACACACAGTCACACTCCCTCAGAGGGTTCCTCCGCCTCATGGTGGTGATGACGGTGATGCGGTTCTCCGACAGCTCTCTCAGCTGGTTGATGTGCTCCTGGACGCAGGGGCTGGGCCAGGGGTGTCCGTTCAGATAGTCCCTGAGGATGAAGGACCTCTCCACCAGGAGCTCCAGCCGCACCAGGTGCCGCAGGCGATGGAGGCTCAGGAGGTCTTTCTCCGGCTCTCTGCGGAAAAACCTGAGAAAACAGAGAGAGGACGGGCGAGTTTTTTAATGCATTGTTGGGAAAATCCTGAATGTCCTCTTCCAACATGAGAGTAACATGATAACAAAGGTATCCCAACTGCTGTGGCTGTAGCTGTGAACATGACAGGATGTATGATTACCTAGAAGAGCATCAGGACTGTTTTAGGCATATGATAGCTATGTGATTAACATGATGATTCAGCCTCTATGGAGAGAGACATATGACAAGCATGATCATTTCTGACGTGGAGCTAATCTGAAGTAAACATTGAATACTGCTTTCTATTCCTCCATCTTGTCCCTCTCCTGTATATATATATATATATATATATATATGTATGTGTGTATGTACATATGTGTATATGTATATATGTCAATCAACAGGTAAAGCAGATTAATAATAATAATAATAATTAATAATAATGAGAAAGGAGAGGAGAAAGTGCTGACCCACAATGCCTTGCAGCCGCAGCATTTGCTGTCACACAACAGCCGGCCGTTCACGGAAACAACCGATTATGACCGAGAAATGATATCATGAAAGTTACGGTGCTTATTAAGCTTTTTAGAACGTATGTGGTAAGTTGCCAAAGTGCTTTGTTTTGAACGATCATCAGTATTATAATCAAAAAGAGAAATATGAACGTTAGTTTTTACTGAAATGATCAAATAAAGTCAACATTTCACAGTCTTTACTGAGCTGTGTGGGTTTGTTCAACTTTAAAAGATGTCTGAATGGTGATACACACAGTGATAGATGTTAAGGACTAACGGTTATAATAAATACATTTGTATTGATTTTAAGATCTTTTCATCCAATCATACGTATTGGGATCATTTGTATTAATGTGGACCGGAGGGAGAGGGTGACGAGCATAAGTTTCACTTTCCTTTTTTATCTCAATTCCAACTTTGGTCATGAAGAATCTGTTTCTCTGTTGTCCACGTTCATAAAGCCTAAAGCAACAGAGCACGGAGCAGAGTCTCTAGATGAGTTTACAGGAGTCCCTCGTTCTTATTATTCATCCATGTTGTAGTCCGCTGTACAGAGAACTGTAGTTTCCATAGTTTCCCCAGAGCAGCAGACGCACATTCATGACGTCTGCTGGCGCATCATAAACACGTCGGATAGTGAAAGTGCAGTAGATTCTCTAAAGTACCGCAGTCTCTTCTCCTAAGTCCTTTTGAATTCTCCTATCCACTATCCCTTAACCCCGTGACGTTTCACTCAGAGGTCAAGGGATAGACGATAGGGTTAGACGATAGGAGCTGATTTTTGGACTATTGGACCGCAACCCAGCTTTTAAGATTCTGTCAGGGTGTGACTTCAGCATCCAGTCAAGCAGAGATTGGGTTCTAAGAGTGATACGAGTTGGCTCATTGATTAGCTGCTTAACATTTAGACTACTGAAAAGTGTTTTTCTCTATCAGATGATTTATCCAACACATGTTTGTTGAAATCACCAAGCAAGATGATTTGATAGTGAGGATGATGTGGTTAAAAGACTCTGCAGGTGAAGAAGGTGGCCTATAGATGCTACCAATAGTTAAACATTTATTTTCATGAAAAATGATTTTAAGAAAAATGCATTCAAAATGTAGAGGCTCTATAGAAGTAGCAATTAGCTCAGTCACAAGGTCAGAGGAAATAAATAGCCACACCTCCACCCCTGCTGCATCTATCAGATCTGTAAAGCAAATCATTTGTGATGTTACTATTAAGCCAAGTTTCAGAGAGTGATGATTGTAGGTTTATGTCGGACAACCCATGTCCATTTTGGGCAATAGACTCCTGATATTCAAATGAATGATTTTTATACCCTTTAATTCATCCAGTCTGGAAATAATAACAAATAATGTTCCTGTCACTTGTTACGCATTAATGTGATTCATGATTGTAAAGATTGCTAGATTCAAACATTCATGCAAAACAGACATACAAATATCACATATCAGCATGTGAAGGACACTGTGCAGGAACTAGTTGATGCTCTGTATGTGATGACTACTTCCATTCTGGAGAGGATCACAGATACATGGATCCTGATGTTGAAGCTCAAGCCGGGGTCCAGTGAGAGTTTCCTAACAGTCATGAACAGTGAGGAATCCAGTGTTGGTTGCAGTGTTTCTTACAGGGTGTGAGTGTGGCCTTTACATGGTTGTTATTTAAAACATAATTCATATGTTTCTAAGGCTAATAATAGTTTGTTGTTACATAATTGAAATGTGTCCCGGAACAATAGTCTGAGAGTACCAAGCGCCACGACAGCGAGACACTTTAAAGCTCCATTAGAAGTTTAAGTTCATGCTTGTTAAAGTTTATAAAAGACACAGGAATACTTCCCTCTTTTCAGAGCATGCAGCCAACAAGTTTGCACTATAATTCCCTCGAAGACACGGGTGAATTAGAGACAAATAACCCCGTTAAGAGAGAGCCGATACCTGCCCAAACAATCCCAGTCCTAAGTGTTTACCTATTGTTAGGAGAATAATCTACATTCTGCATGACCAGACACAACAAGCAAAGCACTAGAACTCCTGTCCCTATCTGAGAATATCTGACTAAAGAGAGACACGTAACCGATGTGATGGACAACCAGATGTCCCTCCAGAACATCCTGTATCAACAGGCAGGAATAAGGAGACATGTATTAAACGGGGACAATGCACACTAATGGCGCATTTCCACTACAGCGCGGAGCTCGCTTTAAGCGGGCCGAGCCGTGCGGGGCCCGTTTTTGGTTGCGTTTCCACTTGGCGTAGTTCCGGCTAGCGGGTACTATTTCACAGTTTTTCTGGCCCCATAAAATCCAGGTTCTTAGCGGGCCAACAACCAGGCTGAGTCGGGCTGAGTATGCTAAACTAGAGAGAGAATCGCTGGCAAGGGGGCTACAACTACAACAAGATGAACATATGTGACCGTGATTTAATTGCAATACACGTTTCTAAATGATGCCGAAGTAACAACATACTGATACCGGCTAGTAAAAACCATGAATTAATGCTTTGACAAGTCTGCAGACAGACGGCAGGAGAAACACCTTTTAAAATGCGTGTTTTCTGAATGGAGATCGGCTAAGCTAACGTTGTATATGCTCCGACCGTCCACACTCACAACAACGGCCTACAGACATAAATAAACCAGCGACTGTATTCTCCATGACACAGACAGGCTGTGGTTTGGACTTGTTTCACTTGTGTCTAGTTTCTGAACAGATATGAGGAGCTGTGAGCTCTGAGGGCTAACAGCTAACGGCTGATGTTGGTTTTCTGGGGTTCTCATTGAAGATGACGTCACGGCTCCGCCTACAATGCGTTACTATAGTTACTGCCCCAGCTACTAAACTGTAATGGAAATGCGCCATAAAGTGAGCCAGTCCTAACAAGGCCTAACGAGGCCTAGCCATGCCGAGCGAGGCCGAGTAGTGGAAATGCGCCATTATAAACCCTGCTGTAAATGCACCAGAGTTGGCCAAGAAGCACATTTTATTTCCTCTGTAGTCCCTAGACTAGATGTTTTCAAATCACCCTAAAAACTAATGATGTCCTCACTGGTCAGATCGTTCCCAGTCGTAAAATCTGAATCTTGTTTTTCTCACCGTATCCTGAGCGTTTTGAGCTGGGGGAACAGCATTGGGATCCGTCTGCAGAGACTCCCGCTGGATCTGTTCTGCTCGATGTCCAGATGCTCCAGAGCCGGGACTTTGGGAGCGATGGAGTCCATGTCCTTCAGAGTTATAGCCACTCTGAGCGTGAGGCGGGACACACTGGAGGGGATGGTGGTGGTGTAGGCGGCCAGAGAGTTTCCCCCTGAGAGGAGAGGAGACACAGAGGAAGAAAGACATTAAACATCTGGCCAGAGATGGCAAAAGTACACACATCCTTTACTCAAGTAGAAGTACAGATACTCGTGTTTAAAAGTACTCTGGTAAAAGTAGAAGTACTGACTAAACTTCTTTACTCAAGTCAAAGTAAAGAGGCTTTGAAATGTACTTCAGTAAAAAGTACCCATAACTAGCAGCTGTTTTAAAGAGTACCTGACCTCCCTTTATATTAATAGAACAATAATGTCATTGTTAGCTAATGAATGTTTCCATGCTGAACAACGGCAACATGACAACGTTTTCATTGGTCCCTCTTCTTTAGAGAAGACCAGGAAATGATGGATACACGGATCGTGTTCAAATCAATAGGCACGCAATGACTCTAAATAATAATGATCACGCCACCAAACACACATTCAGACTAAAGGAACCAGCCTGTTTGGAACATGGAAGAAGTAGAAAGTTCAGGTATTTGGGTTCAACATGTAAGAAGTAGAAAGTACAAGTATTTGGGTTCAACATGTAAGAAGTAGAAAGTACAGGTATTTGGGTTCAACATGTAAGAAGTAGAAAGTACAGGTATTTGGGTTCAACATAAGGTATTTGTACTCCACTACTTCCCGTTCTTGAGGAAATAACCAAACCTCCCTCAGAACCCTGTGATCTGGGCTCACCGACGATGCAGAGGGTCTCCAGCTGCTGCAGGGGCTTCAGCCAGGAGGCCAGGCGGCACTCGATGCCCTCTCTGATGTATCTGTACCGAACAGTGAGAGAGCGCAGAGACGAGAAGCTCTGCAGGGCGTTCTCTGGCAGGATGCATTCTGGGTAATCCACCAGCTCCAGACTGGTGAGCGCCGGGCCTCCGTACCTGGGAACACCTTTACAGGAAGAGAGGGGGTTTGAGAGCTTTGAGAACACTTTCATGATCAATCATTATAAAACATATCATATATATTATTCTGAAATGGACCAATCTGCACAATGACTACTTTTACTGTTGGTACTTTCACTATATTTTGATGAGAATACTTTTCTACTTTCACTTGAGGAACATTTTGAATGCAGGACTTTTACTGAAACAGAGTATTCCTACACTCTGGTACTTCTACTTTTACTCAAGTACAAGATCTGAGTACTTCTACTTTTACTCAAGAACAAGATCTGAGTACTTCTTCTTTTACTCAAGAACAAGATCTGAGTACTTCTACTTTTACTCAAGTACAAGATCTGAGTACTTCTACTTTTACTCGAGTACAAGATCTGATGCCAATTATGTTATGGTTTACAAAACGTCATCATCTTTTGTGATTTAAATGGGACAACAGATGCTGGAGTTTGTAGTAACAGAGAAACTTCAGCAGCTGATAAGAACAGGTGACCTTCTGTCTCACCTGGGCTCTCTGGGTCTGATGGCCTCAGGTGATAATGACCTTCTGTCTCACCTGTGTGTTCTGGGTCTGACTGACTCAGGTAATAATGACCTTCTGTCTCACCTGGGCTCTCTGGGTCTGATGGCCTCAGGTAATAATGACCTTCTGTCTCACCTGTGTGTTCTGGGTCTGATGGACTCAGGTAATAATGACCTTCTGTCTCACCTGTGTGTTCTGGGTCTGATGGACTCAGGTAATAATGACCTTCTGTCTCACCTGGGCTCTCTGGGTCTGATGGACTCAGGTAGTCGTCAGGTAGAGGTGCAGGTGGTTCCCCTCTCATCCCCCAAGACAGGTGCTTCAGTTTCTTCAGACTGAGCAGGAGGTTGTGGAAGACCTCGCAGGGCACGGGCCTCACGGTGTCCAGCCCGTAGCCCTCCCCCTGCTGGTGGAACATCAGGTACTGCAGGTTCACCAGGTGAGACACGGCCTGGATGAAGTGCGCGCAGCAGGGCAGCCTCACGTTGCACACGCTCAGGTGAGTCAGGCGCTCCTGGAGCTTAGAGGTGAGACTGGACCCCAGCATGGGCTCCTCCCAGGTGCCATTCCTCACCCCGATGTCCTTTAGTGTGGAGAGAAATCACTGGTTAAGTAAAAAAGTGAGGAAACATTTAACATTACAGCACAATCACTGAGAGAAAACATGCTCAAAGACCCTTTAGTGTGCATAAAATTGTGTACTTTTACTCCACGGTATTTAATACCTTTAGTTACTTTAAAGATTTGGATTAATGACTTTTACTTTTGAGACTTTAACTATATTTTGATGATAATACTTTTCTACTTGAGTAACATTTTGAATGCAGGACTTTTACTGAAACAGAGTATTCCTACACTCTGGTACTTCTACTTTTACTCAAGTACAAGATCTGAGTACTTCTATTTTACTCAGATACGAGGTCTGAGTACTTCTACAAGATGTGAGTACTACTACTTTTACTCAAATACAAGATCTGAGTACTTCTACTTTTACTCAAATACAAGATCTGAGTACTTCTACTTTTACTCAAGTACAAGATCTGAGTACTTCTACTTTTACTCAAGTACAAGATCTGAGTACTTCTACTTTTACTCAAGTACAAGATCTGAGTACTTCTGCTTTTACTCAAGTACAAGACCTGAGTACTTCTACAAGATGTGAGTACTACTACTTTTACTCATGTACAAGACCTTAGTACTTCTACAAGATGTGAGTACTACTACTTTTACTCAAGTACAAGATCTGTGTTTTCTCTAATGACCCTGATATAATAAATACACACATTAATACTATGTTTACCCCACCTTCAGCCCGGGAAAGTGCGCCAGATTCTCCATGTATTTCCCTTTGTATTTCCTCCCTCCGTCCACGAACACCACCGCGCTGAGCGTCGGGAGGAATTTAACGAGGCGTCGCCACTCTTTACGCCGCAAATGACGCACCGCAACCCGGGTAAGTTTTCGGTGTCGCAGCATGTCCCAGAAACCGTAGGTATATCGTCTCAGGTCGCACAGCATCACGGTGTGATTCCTCCACAAAGACGGCTGATCGATGAGCACCTTCAGCTGTCTGCAGCCGAAGCGCACCGTGTGTTTCTCCTCGGTGCTCAGGAAGCTCAAGATATACACCCAGACTTCCGGAGGCAGCTGCGGGAGATCCTCCATCGTGAGGCGGGTAGAGGGTGGAGATAGAGCCGCTGAATCTCTCTGGATGACTGCATGCGTGAACCACCGTGCGCTTTTATTGTTGACACTCCGCCCCGATTTGAAGCAGTCGCAGTGTGGTGACGTGCATTGTTGTTATCCTAGAGCAGGGGTGTCCAAACTCCGGCCCGGGGGCCAAATCTTCTCTTCTTCTTCTTCTTCTCTTTTTTAATGGCGGGTCGCAAACAGCTTTTGGTTGCATACCGCCACCTACTGTACACGAGTGTGTATCATCATGTCAATCCTCTAATAAACCAGCATATCAAAAAGAAAAAACATAAAAACTAAGAAATCATAAAATAAATAAAACAAAACAGAAACAAAACAAAAAAAAAATCATCCATGGTCTACTGTTATATTCTTTTCCCTATCCCAGTTACCCTCAAAAAGGTGAACAGTGCCTTTCTGGTAGCTCTTACTCCTTCTCCTTCTGTTCCCAGAATACCCGCTACATTCCACTCCCTCTCTGCCTCTAAAACTGTATCCCTTAATTTCCCTCTTTCAACTCTATAGTTGACACAATGTAATAAAATATGTTCCACATTTTCCCTAACTCCACAGCTCCCACACTTGTCACTGTCACTTTTCCCCATGACATACAGCGTACCATTTAATGCAGTGTGATTTAGTCTGAGCCTAGCTATCATTACTTCCTCCCTTCTGTTTCTTTCTTTATAAATATTAATTGTAATTGTCTTTTGCACTTGATGGTATTCTTTGCCTTTCTGGTCTTTCTCCCACCTTTTCTGCCAGATCTCCATCCCTTTCTTCTTAATAACTGCTTTTCCTTCTCCAAGTTGAACTGGTAATGTGATTTCCTTTTGTAGTGCACTTTTTGCTAATCTATCAGCACACTCATTCCCTTTCACCCCCTCATGTGCAGGCACCCAGCAGAACTGCAGATCTATGCCGCTTCTGTGAAGTCTTAACAGGCTGTGATTGATTTCTATGAGTATGTCTTCTCTGGCAGTTGTTGTTGACTGTATGCTTTGTAAACTGGATAATGAATCTGTGCATATCACCACCCTGTCTGGTCTGACCTCTTCCACCCACTGTAATCCTATTACTACTGCCAGCATTTCTGCTGTATACACAGAAAGTTGGTCTGATGCTCTTTTTGATATTGATACTTTAAATTCTGGGATATATATACCAATTCCGACACACTCTTCTTTGTTTTAGAACCATCTGTGTATATTTTGAGGTAATTGTGATAATTATTCCTGAGGTACAAACTTGTTTTGAATCCTACTTCATTTATTTGCCACTCTCTTTTCTTCTCTACAATACTCACATCTATATTTACTATTGGAAAGAGCCATGGGGGTACACTACTGAATGGATTTGATGGTGAAAACTCTAACTCATGCATGCCGTATGTCCTTATTTTTTCTTTATTTGTCCATCCAAACCCACGCCCCTGAAACTTGGAATATTCCCAGCACTCCTGTAGTGTTTTGTTTGTGATATTTCCTTCCCCACTTCCTTTTAACCTGACCCAATAAGCAAGAGCAATTTTCTCTCTTCTTAGCTCCAATGGAGTCTCTCCTGCTTCAACTAATATTGCATTAGTAGGGGTTGACTTAATTGCACCTATACACAACCGTAACGCTTTATATTGTAACCTATCAATCTTTAGTAATGACGTTTTTGCTGCTGCTGTATATATTAAACACCCGTAATCCAGTGTTGTCCTCATAATTGCCCGATAGATGTCGATTAGTGCCTGTTTGTCTGCCCCCCAGTCACATCCAGCCACTGCTCTTAATAGGTTCAACACTTTTTTGGATTTTGTTTCCAAATGTTTAATATGAGTTTTCCATGTACATTTACTATCTAACCATAGCCCCAGATATTTAAATTCATTGACCTCACTCATCGGCTTTCCATATAATGTAAGCTTCTCAGTCTCCATCTTGCGTTTATTCGTAAATTTCATGAAGCAAGATTTGCTTGCTGACAGCTTGAAACCCCAGTTGTATGACCACTTCTCCACTTTCTTTATAGCTTTCCCTATCTTTTCAAACACATATGGAACATTTCTTCCCCGTATCCATATGGCCCCGTCATCTGCATATAGTGCAGATTTTATGCATCCATCCAAATTACTAAAAATGTCATTTATCATAACATTAAATAATATCGGGCTGATTGAACTCCCTTGAGGAATACCATTTTCTATACTGCACTCTTTTGAAACCTCTGCCCCTACTTTAACTCTGAATTTTCTGTCTGATAAAAAAGCCATGATCCAGTTATACATTCTCCCTCCAACACCCATTCTACTCAATTTGATGAGCAACCCATCCCTCCACATAGAATCATAAGCCTTTTCAATATCAAAATATACTATTGCCATAACCTCTTTCATTTTCAGTGTCTTTTCCACCTCATTGCTTACTCTAACCAAAGCATCTATTGTGGATCTTCCTTTACGAAAACCACTCTGAAAATGACTTATTAACCCTCTCTGTTCTAAGACGTGTGATAGTCTATGCACTATCATCTTCTCCATCCATTTACACAATGTGATGTTAATGCTATGGGTCTGTAATTATTGGGATTAGCAGGATCCTTCCCTGGCTTATTAAATGGCAATATAACTGCCGTTTTCCAACTCCTTGGCAAGACTCCGTTTCTCCAGATTTATTAAATAGTCTCAGACTAATTTGAATGTTTCCACAGGTAGCTGCCGGAACATGGCATAGCATAACTGATCTTGTCCTGGTGCTGAGTATCCTGTACCTTGCAAAGCTATTTTAAGTTCTGCTATTGAGAAGTCTACATCAAGAGCTGAATTATCATCCCGTCTCTTTTCCCTCACATTTTCATTTTCTCTTAATACACACTCTTTTTGCTGTCTATGTTTGTCATCAAGGTGCTCCCCACTATGCACCGCAGCAAATGCCCTACCTAAACATTCTGCCTTCTCTTCATTTGAAACTGCCACTTTCTCCCCATCAATCAAAGCGGGAATTTTAACCGACTTCCTTTTCCCATTCATCCGTTTAAACATCGACCATACATCCCCTAACTTTACTCCTCTTCCAATGGTGGAACAATACTCTCTCCATGACATCTTTTTTGTGTATTTTACTGTTTTACGGGCTACTGCCCTTTTCCTTTGATAATCTGAAATATTGTCTTGTGACAAGTTTTTCTTTAAAGACCTAAATGCCTTGTTTCGTTCTTTAATAGCTCTGCTACATTCCTCATTCCACCACGGAACCACTTTCTTCCTACCCTCTGTTGTTCTTTTAGGTATAGTTTTATTTGCTGCTTCTTTAATGTGCATTGTGACTTGATTTGAGCACTCCTCTATACTTCCTTCTAATGTTAACAATTGCGCTGACTCCTTACAGTAAAGCCTAAATGTTTCCCAGTCAGCTTTACCAAAGCACCACCTGGTAAATACACTCCCTTCCTGTCTACATACCTTTGTATTGATGATTGTGAAAACTGGGTAATGATCACTTCCTATGGTAGAATCACTTTTAACATACCATTCACATGATTTAACTAACCTATCCGTCACCAGTGTGAGGTCCAAACATGATTGTGTCCCCCTATTCACGTCTATTCTTGTTTTTTGTCCATCATTAAGGCAAAACAGTGATCTTTCCTCTAGCATTTCTTCTACGACATCCCCATTACTGTCTGTTTGACTGCTTCCCCAAAGGCTGTTGTGAGCATTAAAGTCACCACACCATACTTCCCTTCTATGAGCCGTCCCTGCTATTGTCTGTAAGGTTTCAATGTCCAGATTTTTACACGGGTTATAGAAATTGATAAGCTTTATGTTCCCTTCTTTCCTTGGGCTGCATATTTCTATTATGACACATTCCTTGTCGTCAGGGGATGGGACTACCCTATAGGCCAGCCCATCCTTTATGAAAGTAACACACCCTCCACCATTTTGATTGCTAACTCTATCATATCTTATAGAGCTGAACCCTGGAATCACAAAGTCTAGATGAGGTTTTAACCAAGACTCTTGCACACAAATTACATCTGGCAATGTTTGTAACTCATAGACATATTTTTTAAACTCCTGTCCATTAGCTATGAGGCTTCTAGCATTCCACTGGAGTATGTGAATTACCATTAACAACGTGCTAACCCTCATCCTGGTTGTCCGTTTCTCCCACATCTTTTGTTGCTAGTAATTCATGTATCTGGTCTGCTTTTATATCTCTAATGTTAAGGAATTTCTCCGCTGCCTGCACTATGGTTTTGATTCTGTCACTTTTCTTCTTCATCTGTGCTGCAACATTAATGGTATGGCAGATGAAGGCCATAAAGTTGACTTTCTTTACCACGAGAATGCTATCATCTTCTTTATTTTCCACAGGTACTTGGCTTTGATTTGTAACCTGCCTTTCTGAAATGTTGCTACCACTCTGTACTAAGTTTCTTTGAACCCTTCCACTAGAAGCCTGATTGTTTGCTTCCGTTTCCCTAACCTTCTTTAGAGCTTCTGCATATGAGACTTTACTGAGTACTTTGACCCTCTGAGCTTCTCTGGCTTCTCTCTGCACTACACATCCACCAAACGCCGCACTGTGCTCTCCTCCACAATTACAGCATTTCATCTTTGCCTCTTTTTCACATTTCCCATACTCATGTTGGCCTCCACATCTTGCACACCTTAGTTTTCCTTTACACTGCATTGCTGTGTGTCCCATTCTTTGGCATGCATAGCATCTTAGTGGTTTTGGGATGAATTCCCTCACACTGTAGTTCATGTATCCTATTTGCACAGATTTCGGTATATTTTCCTCAAACTGAATAACTACTGAAAGTGTTTCCTTCAATGTACCATCTCTTTTGCTCATAAGTCTGTTGGCCTCAATAACTTTTCCTCCTTTAATCTCCTTTTTAACATCATCCATAGACATATTAAATGGAACTCCAGATATGACTCCTCTCAACATTGCCATTGCTCCTGGGATATGAGCCTTCATTTTTTCCCCACTGAGTGTCGTCATTTTAAGTATTTTTCCCTGCTGCTGCTTGCTGGTTGCTTGTATCAAAACTAAACTTGGCAAATTTGATTTTACCCATTTCTTTCTCAATTGATTTTGTCAGTTGAATCGGGTGGTAATGCCCACCATCCCGGTTGAATTCTATTATAACTTTCCACTCCTGTTCTAGTTCTGTATTCGAAATTGCTTGTTTTTCATTTTGACTGCCTTTTGGTTTTTTGTTTAAGCCTGCTCCACTCGACCAATCCGACCAACTTTGTGTTCTTGCTCTGCTAACTTTTTCTCTCAAAGCCCTTTTCTTCCTCACAGCTTTGGTTTCCTCCCATTCCATATCAGCTCTTTGGTTCCCATCTGAGCTGGTTGACATGATGATACAGTCAATGTACAGTTTATGCTAACCAGTCCAATGCTACCGTTTCTGTATGTTTCGATGTTTTCCGACTCTCTCTGAACTTTCTGCAGCGTGTCTCCGAGTTCACTTCCTTCTTCCGGCCTCTCGCGCTGCTGTCGCGTTCCCCGGGGGCCTAATGCGGCCCGTGGACCATTTTAAATCAGCCCTCAGCAAATTCAAAAAGTAAAATGAAATATGGCCCACAAATGAAACTTGTGATTGTCTTGTATTGTACTTCTTAAATATAAATGTACAAATATATTACAAAGTAGTATTCATGTGTTAATGAGACCACTTGAAACATTTTTCTAACATATCTTAGTGTATCCAATGTCTTATTTACATAAGAAGCTTGAAATACAGCCTTCATATTTCCTCTTATTATAATCAATCTGAGGCTTCTGTTTGAGGGATGAGCTGCTAACACTCACAAGCATCATTTACTCACATTTGATTTATTTTGCTAACTTATAACTGAACTTATGAGGCGATAAACCTCTAGTGAGCGGCCCAGCCCTCCGTATATATTTTTCTGTATGTGGCCCTCGGTGAAAAAAGTTTGGACACTCTTAGTCCTAGAGCATACTGATATTTATACAACAAAACAATTAAGATTTGAGTCCAATTTAAGTAAATATCACGATTTCATGTTATAATAAATAAGTTGGTACTTGTGGGTTATCTGTCGCCACTTTTTAATAGCGGGTATAGCTGGCTCCTGCACATTCACTTTTTAATTTCTCAAAATAACAAACATTAATCCTAGGGGTTAGGGTTAGTCTGAAAAAAAGTGGCGACAGATAACCCACAAGTACCAATAAGTTTAATATGAGACGAAATTATTTCACAGCTGCTTTTTGCTAGGAAGAATATCCATGTGCACTCTTTTTAGTTAAGGACTTTATATTAAATTATAACTACATTTCACAACACTGAATTGTCATTTAAATACTTGTCTAGTGAAACCTGCCTTTTTAATAATCATGATTGTATTTATTTTATATGATGAACCGTGAGCTTGTGTTGATGCTATGACAACACGATCGCTTCAGTCAAATGAATAAAGTTGGGAGATACATTTGATTTAAATTCATAGATGCATACAAATCTTATGGTTTAAATAAAGGCTATTCATGTGTTTGGACCATTTACCTAAAGAATACATATAAACGTCCATTTACTGTTAGTCAATGGGATAAACATCCTTTTGGACCCAATTACATCATGAGACTGCTACAAATAATTGCCTTAAAGGGGCCCTTTTATGCTCAGCTTACATTACATGTCACTTGTTAGATGCTTTTATCCAAAGCAAAGCAACATTCAATACTGTGGGCAATCCCCACTGTGCCTCTACTGGGACATGTCTCCTTGCTTTAATGTTCAAAAAGCTCTTTATTTTTCTCAGACTGCCTGTGCTGCAGCACCTCTTTTCACCCTGGTTGTTTACGTGCCTATATGACAGGCCTCTTGAACCACAGGTAACTTCCTGGGGCTGTGAACTAATTAGAAACCACAGAGTCAGACCATTTAGAGCTGTACTCCGCCACTGGCCAGCTAAAGCACGAAAAAAGAACAGAAACCACCTATTTGCTTCGACCAGAGGCAAGCAAGACTTAAACTTTGAGAGACTATACAACAAATTAAAGGTGAGAAAAACGAATGTTTGTGTATTGTTATACAGTACCGTGGGAATTTGAAAAGTAATCAGGAAGTGATACACGTTTTACATCTCTTCGTGAAGGTCCCTTTACTTTTTCTTTAGCTTTCTTCTCGTATCTTCCTGTAATTCTTCTTCATGTTGTGCTACTCTGGGCTGAACTGAAATGTAAATACTAGTATATACTGCAATATCTATTACAATGTGAAAAATCAAATGAAATGATGAAAAATAAAAGGTCAAATTGAGTTTAGTTTATGTATGTATAGTGTCGTGGGAAGTCCCCGTCGATGAACTGTCACAAAAACAGTAAATGGAGCAGCTTTAGCCGACATGGCTAATTTCCAGCTGTTGTCCCCGGCCAGATGGTAATAGACACCCTTAAAATCACAATATATCAACAGCATTAGTTATAAAAAAATACAAAATAAAAAGGATGAAAGACAAGTAGATACAGGCGAGAGGATAAGAGAGGATAAGAGAGAACAATACACAACACACGTTACTACATACAGTACATGTCACATAGAGCACATCACAATCACATAACAGAAGGGGCAACATCCATGATCACAACATGTCACACAACATGTAACACTCACGCCATACTCAACACAGACCAGTGTGTGCAGGTGTAGTTCTCAGTGAACCATGTTTTTAAGTGAGCTGTGAAGGTGGTGTGTGTATGTCTGTCTTTGATTTGAGTGGGTAGAGAGTTCCAGTTTTGTATTGCTGTGACCGAATATGATGACTGACCAAAAGTACTCTTCCTGAATGGGACTGATAGGTCGCCAGGTGTGGAGCTTCTAGTGGTCAGTCTGGTGTTGTTACGTTGAGTAACCAATGAGTTAAGAGGTGGAGGGGCTGTATTGTGCAGGATTGTGTACACCAGAACGGTGTTCCTATACCTTATTAAATCTTCCAACTCAGGATGTTGTGCTTGTTGAGGATGGTACAGTGATGGGAGCTGTTCGGTTTCTGGTCCAGTACTTTGACGGTTTGTTTGTACAGGGTTGCCGTGGCTTCAGTGTGGAGCTGTTAGTTTGCCCCCAGCTTGTGAGACAGTATGTTAGATGTGACATGATCATGGCATTCATGTATAATTTGGCAGAATTCAATGTCATTGTGTTTCTTATATATTTAAAATTTGCTAGGCTAAACTTTACTCTTTGGGTCACTTTTTTGACTTGTGTTTTGAATGTTAAATTAGAGTCAATAATGATTCCAAGGTACTTAACCTGAGGCACAATATGAATATGTTCACCTGAGATGCTTATATTTCACACGTTGCATTTTCTTTTTGTGAAAAACATTCCTACTGTTTTGTTTACATTAAGCTGAAGGCAGGAGCGGTGTCGCCAGATAGCTTTTTCTATACAATTGTATAGAAAAAGCTATCTTTCAAAAATGAAACTGTGTTTGGACTAGGCGGTGTTTGTCTGAAACAGAGATTATAGGGACCTTCAAAAAGGAAGTTAGTTTAACATAGTCTTCGTGTATTAAGTAAGTAAAGCTGCACGATAGATGTAGTGAAATCCAGACCAATATTTGCTTCACCACGCAAGTTAATAATGAACTCCTAGGACGTCTTTCAGACCCTGCGGGTTGTTTTACCTGGTAGGTTTGGAACGTATGTGGTTGAAGTTATTAATTAACCCGAAAAGGAAACCCCTTCGAGAAATGTCTGATAAAACCGATCACAGAACGATTGGTACGGATAGATCTTTACCTTTGGCTGATGAAGTTTAATGGATCGGAACAGGTATCAGAATCAGAACACCCCCACAGAGGGGAAATGTGCGTAGTTACAGCAGGAGAAAGAGCCACAGACAGCTTAATGTTACATATGTGACATGCATTACTAAGTTATGATATAATAAAAAATAGAAAGTTACATAATTAAAAAAATACACATCCTGTAACAGTTCTACGGATTTAGCAGCCAGGTAGATATAGCACAGTTATTAACGGCATCTATATATATTGCACATCTAGCACATAGTTCGTTGGTATTTAGCAGCTAGGGGCTGTGCTGGTTGTATAGTCTGACCGCTGCAGGAAGGGAGGACCTGCAGTATCTCTCCGTGAGTCAGCGGGGTGCAGCAGCCTGTCGCTGAAGGAGCTGCAGTGAGGACAGGGTGTCCTGGAGGGGGGGGGACATGGTAGGTATGTAATGTTTCCAAATAAAAACAATGCAACAGTATTTTCGGGTTATTAGACTAACTGCAGGGTATAATCATGGCCGAAATTATTCGTAAACAAGGAAAGCTTTCAGCGTGATAATCCAGAGATTGTTCATAAGAATCATATTTTTCAGAATTAGCATTCTCAGAAAATGTATTGACCATTTTTTTTCCCATAAAGTTAGTTATTTATTTAGCAAATATTTCACACATTCTTTTAAGGAAAGTCTAATTTTACTTTGGGGAGTTTTGACAGTTTTTATATCATATTATAATATATATAGTTATGTAGTTCTGTTAATGTCTCCTTTTTCTTTCTTTGATCTCTGCATTCTAGAAAAGAACCATACGATGAATTGAACTGCATCATTTTTTGTTACGTTTACAAACACAACATTTTTGAAATGTATTTTTAAGGATCCTTATCAAGCGTTGACCAAAATATGCAGAGAGTCAGAGATTTTAAATGAATTGGTCAGTATCCCACAGAATCAAATTTGTATGAGCACATTGTTGTTACTTTCTATTTTCACTTTACTCTTCCACAGACAATATGGCTGCAATAAACTGATCAAGGCTCAGCTTTATGTCGTTAAACATTACAGGGTTTGAAGTTCAGTTTGTCTCCCTTCATGCACAGAACATGTTCAAACTCATATTTAAACATTCTGAATTATTATCGTAGAAAAGGGGAATTAATGTTGTTGTTATGCATTTGACATGAGACATAAAACTCAAGAAAAGGATCTCCACCCATTCTGATTTTAGCCTGTGCAGACCATTTACATGCACTAAAACCTTCATACAAATAAGGTTAATTGTATTTGTAGATTATATTTATTTCCGAATGATCTGAATCTTCAAAGTAACTAATACTGTAACAGCAAACTAAAGAAATAAAAATGGAAATCTAACTTATACTAAAACTGCGGCTGGGTCACCAGTAAGCATATCTTACGCAGGTCAATATTGGGTATCACTTTACAATAACCCTACCCTGATAACGGGTTTACGAATAGTTTGTAATTCATTTACTAATAAAGTTGTGAACACTTTATAAATCATTAATAAGCTTTTATAAGACATGAGAGAAACAGAGCGACTCAGACCGGTTGCTTGCCAAATAGTGAGCCCACATGTATCTGTACTGCTAAGCCTTATATTGGCTACCTAGCTTACTTCATCTTCTTCATCAGCCAGCATCCTTGGTATCTGTTGCTCACTGAGTTGATTCCCCCCCCATCCATCTTGATGTTTCTTGGCATCTCTTGTGACCATCTATGAATGAGTCACTAACATTTATAACTGCTGAACGGGTGCGTTGTTTTTAAGTTTAATACACATGTCCATTTATTAATGAGTTATAACATTCATGCTGACTTAATACACATTTTTCACATGAAATGCAAAGTACGATGCAACAGAACCAAGCAAAACATTGTATTCACGCATGAAGAAAATCAGGACTCAAAGTAATGACTGTTTAGTATTTAGTATGACTGATACACATATTTAAACATAAAAGCTTTTCTCAGACACAAATGAAAGACTTGGACATAATGGTACTCAGACTGGAGAGGCCTTGAACAAGCGTCCAAGCAGTCCATCAGGGCGAGCAGAGCCAATCCAAGATGACCATTCAAGACCCTTGAGGTGTTCCTCCAACAAACTCTCTGTAGGGTTTCCTCTCAGTCTACGGACATGTCCTTTGAAGGTCGACCGAGCTCTTTCTATATGTTGGGTATGACTGGGTCTGGGGGTTCACACACCACCTGCTGTGGTTTATGGTGTAGCGGTTGTACCCCATGTTCCTCAGCACTCTCCTGTATGCCCTCCATCACTAATAATGCTACTTCCTGACTGAACATGCCGTCTAATCAGAGGGACAAGGTGGCATCTTGATCGTTTCTCCACTAGTCTCCACCTATTGTCTTTAACTCCCATCATTCCGAACACCCACTTCTCCCTTCTCCAGGTGTGTCCAAAGCGTCCATGTGCATACTAACACAAAATAAATCACAACATCATCTTAGTTAACAACAAAATGCAGACAAATTACAGTAAAAATTGTTGCACATCATGTTTCAAAATATCATACTTGTTGGTTAGGTGCATTGTATTACATAATTTAAGGATTATTATACAGTAATGTTCCATATTGATTATTTTTTTGTATTCTCTTGTTCAAGAAAGCCCAGTCTATAACTGCCGAACATAGGAACTGGGTACAGTACCTTCTCCCAGACACAAATACTCAAATAAAAATAGTTTACTTTATCAGCATATTACCAATGCTTACTATTTATTTGATACCAATTTGGTAATACAATTAATACAAAGAACAAGGTGTGGGTTCGTTCTTCAGATATGACTGACTGTGACGTTAACGTGTACGCTCAATAATGAACTCCAGCTCAACCAACCATATTGTAATATCTAAGTAATCATCTTGAAATATGACATTATTATTTGTAATATACACACATCTTATTGTGAGGTTGATTTCACATACACTACGCCGCTCTTCCACACTACTTTGACGTTAGCTTGTCTACATAATCGAGCATGGCTAATTTAAATTAACCTTAGCGATGCGTACAGTTACCTACCTAATAAAATATCT
Organism: Dissostichus eleginoides; assembly: GCA_031216635.1. Lineage (NCBI taxonomy): Eukaryota > Metazoa > Chordata > Actinopteri > Perciformes > Nototheniidae > Dissostichus > Dissostichus eleginoides. Next base: position 33,054,263 of record CM062275.1, read on the forward strand.
CTCTAACTTACAAGGATGACCTTATTTTACCAACCTCAAACAGAAGCCAGTATTATCCCACTTAACGCTTAACACTTCTCTATTACGTTTTAACTTGGAGGCTACGATTAGCATCGTTAGCACAGATGTAGCTACCACTTGCTTACATGCTAACCCAAGCCTTAACATTCATTAATGTTAGCTGACTAAAAACATAAGCAACACATAAATAAAGTACTCAAATTTCACTTACCGCAAACCCGCATTCATGCACCGTCTGTTTTAACCGCAGAGCGAGTCACAAGAGTCCGATATAAGCATGAAGAACAGTCCACAAGGCACCAGCAGCACAAACACGGCCGAGTTCAAGTTATGTTCCCCGGATGAGTTGAGCAGGCTGAGTCCCTGTAGCATCACGGAGCTGCTAGCAGAGAGACAGGAAGCTAACAACAGCAGTCACTGGACAGACCTGTCACTCAATGTGACCACGCCCTAATTTATGCATAACTTTAAGGCTTAATATAACTTAAACAAATTATAAATGTTAGTAACTCATAAATAAATGTTCATAAAGAGATGCCAAGAAACATCAAGATGGAAGGGGGGGGAATCAACTCAGTGAACTACAGATACCAAGGATGCTGGCTGATGAAGAAGACGAAGTAGCTATGTAGCCAATATAAGGCTTCTTGCCAAATAGTGAGCCTGTGCTGATGTATGAAAGCTATGTTAGAACTGGTTTATAAATGGTTCTTAATGATTAATAAAGTGTTTACAACCTAATTAATAACCTAATTAGAAACCCTTTATGAATCCTTTATAGTCTTTTCGTCTTTGTTCGGTTTATTTTCTTGTATTCCAATAATACACATATAAAGAACAATGGTTTCACCTTTCCTGTGTTTCTCCTGGTAAATACCATATGCTCAAACTGATGCCAATCCCACCACCTCGTGTCCAATATATAATGATCAGTATCAGCACTTCCTGCCCCTGATTGAACTCCACCTGCTTCCCATCCCATTAGCCTCACCTGTGCCCCATTATCATCCCTCCCCTGTCTATTTGGTCTGCGTCCACATTCCCCTCAGTACCAGTTCGTCTTAGTTATCCTAGCGTTCCATCAGTGTTTATTCCTAGTATCTTGATTCCACGTGTACCTGACCCAGCTTCGTGTCCTGACCCTGTTCCTGCCTAATCCTCATCTACCGTGTACCGGACCCAGCTTCGTGTCCTGACCCTGTTCCTGCCAATCCTCATCTACCGTGTACCGGACCCAGCTTCGTGTCCTGACCCTGTTCCTGCCTAATCCTCATCTACCGTGTACCGGACCCAGCTTCGTGTCCTGACCCTGTTCCTGCCTAATCCTCATCTACCGTGTACCGGACCCAGCTTCGTGTCCTGACCCTGTTCCTGCCTAATCCTCATCTACCGTGTACCTGACCCAGCTTCGTGTCCTGACCCTGTTCCTGCCTAATCCTCATCTACCGTGTACCGGACCCAGCTTCGTGTCCTGACCCTGTTCCTGCCTAATCCTCATCTACCGTGTACCGGACCCAGCTTCGTGTCCTGACCCTGTTCCTGCCTAATCCTCATCTACCGTGTACCGGACCCAGCTTCGTGTCCTGACCCTGTTCCTGCCTAATCCTCATCTACCGTGTACCGGACCCAGCTTCGTGTCCTGACCCTGTTCCTGCCTAATCCTCATCTACCGTGTACCGAACCTCTGCATATAAAGACCTTTTTGCAACCTACGCCTCTGTCCCTGAGTCGTGCTATTGAGTCCTCTACTGGTGTTCTCTCAGTCGTTACAGTAACCAACTGGACTCTTTGCTAAAGTGGATTGAACTGTATATATTGACTCTTTTCACCACACGCTGATTCTGACTGGCACCCCACTTTATTAAAAGTAGGTCAAACCCGCTGCAAAGTTAAGGTATTCACTATAATCTGTTCAATGTTATCTGACTCTCCAGATATGAATGAAAAGCCGTGTTTTTAGATTTGTTCACGCCTTCTTATATTTAGTTATATTGCCTTTTGAAAAATAAAGATCATTGTTATATAGCAGTGTATTTTTATGTTTAAAAAATGTCAGGAGGGACAATGGCCCACAGGCATATTCACATTATCAAATCTGGCCTTCTTTCAAAAAAGTTTCGACACCCATGATCTAGAGAATTCTAACAGATATTAAGGCTGCCACTTCTGGGTCAGGGAGGCTGGAGGCTGTGGCTCAGTGGATAGTGTGATGGACTTCGAATCAGGGGGTAGCGAGTATGAGTCCCACTGCAGGCAGCATGTCGTTGTGTCCCTGAGACACTTCACCCCAAATTGCTCCTGTGGGATTGTCCACAGAACTGAATGTATGTAAGTCGCTTTGGATAAAAAAGCTTCTAACATGTAATGTAATTTCCCTGAGTTAGGAACGCTCCTAAGCAAAATTGACAATTCGACCAGAACCAAAGTCTAAAAAGCAGCACATAAATCAGCAGTATTTAACTTGTTTCTTTGTTTTATTTTTAGTTCATCCAAAATGAGCCAGTCATCAACTGAGGAACCACCTGAGTTGAATATGTGGACCAAAGAGGACGTCCACCAATGGCTGATGAATGTGGTCAAAGTTCCTCAGAGTTGTGCCGATCTTTTTCTGGAGCATGAAATTAATGGAGAAGCTCTCAATGAGATTGAGAAGTCATATATATTGAAATTAGAATTACCACACGGCCCCGCTGTCAAAATCTCCCATTATCTAGAGAGGCTTAAGAAAGGATCACAACATCAGCCCCAGTTTCAAAGTGAAGCGGAAAACTGGACAAAGGAGAAAGTGGCTCAGTGGATAGTGGGGCATGGGAAGGTCAGTGGCAAAAAGGCTGAAAGATTTCAAGAGGAAGAAGTGTCTGGAGATTGTCTTGTTTGCTTCGAGAAGCAGGATTTCCTGGATCTGGAGCTAAAGAGGGGTCCCACTATCAAGATCCTGAAGGATCTCAGGCGACTGAGAATTCAAGAGTCAACGCCACCATCCAAAATCAAATCGTTCTTAAAGGGCAAAAACAAACAAGCAGGCAAGAATCTGCCAATGGAGAGAAAGACAACTGAAGTAAAATGTCAGGTTTGTTTTCCAGGTCATGAGAATGTTGTTGTTGTTTGAGCGGTGTGAGAAATATCGGCTTCTTCCAGGTTCAACTTTTATTTTTTAATTTCTATTCTGTTTTTTCTCCAGAAGCCAGCCCCGTTGATCAAGGATAACCTGGATGGGCTTTCGACATCCGATTTCAACAATTTTAAATTTCATCTGAACCATTACACAGACCCTGAGTGCACAGCAATTCCCCTGTGCAAACTGGAAGGTAAAGACACCAGTGACATCGCTACAGTAGTGACCAGCCACTACGGACCTGACAAGGCTTTACGCGTCACACAACATGTTCTCCGAGATATACATCGGCGTGATCTCGCTGACAAACTGCAAAGCCACAGGGGTAAGAATGTTCCTCCCACTCTCTTCACACAGTCCTGTAGGCGTCTTTCGGTTTTCCAACCCAGTTGAGATGTAACCACGCCTACTTCCACATCGACGTAGCTCTGCGCGACTGCATCACGGATGTATAACGAAAACGACAACCCCATGTTAACAACATCAAGTAATATCATGTATACTCTAGTTTGGGTAAATGGGCCGCTAAACTATGATCAATTTAGTATTTATTGGACCACAGTTAATGAAGCACCTCTCTGCACGGTTCCTCTCCCTCACTTCCTACTTCCCTTTCGAATCATAAATCTATCGATCATAAATCTATCAATTAGATTTAGGATTCTAAAATGATAAAAGTAGGGTAGACATGTGGAGATTATCCGGCTGAACAAAACGTGCATTTATCAAACAGGTTCGTTTCCCACAGATCTTATTTTTTACAATATTCCAAAATCCTATGGAGAAATCCCGTTGCTTCTTTGTCGAGGGAACCCATGCGCAGCTTACTTCCGGGTCGGCCTAAAACAATACGTCATCCCTGCACCGCTCTATTCAAAGATGAGTTAACACTTATTACTGACTGTGATCATCTGTGCGCTTTTTTCATTGATCTACTTGAAAAACATGCTCGATGAAGCGACTAGCTGCTCAAATCTAAGCTGGGTTGGAAAAAAGGATAGACACATGTATATATGTTTTCCAAATGTCAGTAGTATGCATTCACTGATGCAAATCTTCAGCTTTAACTCAATAGTCTGATTCTGATTAGCTTTGTATCATTATTGATTTACTTTTATAGAATTCAATATCAGTTACTCTACTAATTGATTCATAATTGAATTGCTTATACAGGTACGGTGGAGGTCCGCCAAAAACCTTGTGTCGATGAGGACGAAACAACGCAGCCACACTCATCCGGCTTGTCCGGATCTGAATGCACATCGACAAAACAAAAAACACCTTCTTCCCGTTTTAATGTTAACTTAAAGTTAAAGATATCGTGCTTCTCTCCGTGATTTAGTCCATTTAAGGAATCGTACCAAGCCATGCATTAGTGATGTCATACTTTTGACATCATAATTATTGTCATAAGTGTTAGACCAAAGTCTCTTAAAGGTCTCCTATCATGCAAAATGCACTTGTTGATGTCTTGAATACATCAACATGTGTCCCCGGTGTGTCCCCGGTGTGTCCCCGGTGTGTCCCCGGTGTGTCCCCGGTGTGTCAGGAGACTCACAAAGTGTCAGAAAACAAACGCTCTCTCTTTTCCTCCGTACCCAAATCTCTGAAAACGGGGAACAACGTAGCTGATCCAGATTTGCTGCCGATATGACGTAATACCTGAAATGTGGGCGGGCTTTACACCCACGGCCCTATCAGAAATGTCGCTATCAGAAACAATGCCCGATGTGTTCTGGACGTAATATGGTCTGTGTTTACATTAGCATCGCTAACACTCAGGGCTAAGGCTGTACTGGAGAGAGTATGTGTAAAGAAGCAGGAAATCAAAAGGAACTCACCTTGTGGTAAACCTGAGAGACAAAAAGAGTTTGAGCTCCATACTGTTTCAGAAAGAATCCTTGATGTGGTTTAGAACATGATATGGAGTTTAATCACGGCAGCATTTAGCTGCATCTGAGCAGACAGCCTGCTCGTCACAGACCTCACAGCTTGCCATGCCGTGCTCCAAAGGGGGCGGGGCCAGCATGAAGCTATGTAATGTCTACTTCATACTGTTGAATGTACTTTAAAGGTCACCTATCGTGCTATTTTAAGGCATTTATTGTGGGTCTCAGATATATAAAAAAATATAAAAACATATCTTTGATGTGTTTTTCTCAAAATACAAACAGATCATGCATTGTAGCCATCCCTCATACCCTCTATTCCAGCTGTTAGAGAAACGCAGATTTTGGGTCCTTAGTTTGAAAAAAAGAGGAGGCGGAGCTAATGCCCGATCAGAATTCTACCGGAGATAAAGTTAAATTCTGCTGTGATAAAACGCCATCCTGTTCTAAACCACATCAAGGATTATTTCTGAAACAGTATGGAGCTCAAATGCGTTTTCTCTTGCAGGTTCATCACAAGGTGAGTTCCTTTTTGTATTTCCTGCTTTTTAAACACATGTGCTCTCCAGTACAGGTTAGCTCTGAGTGTTAGCGAGGCTTGCTAATGTAAACAAAGACGAGATTACGTACAAAACACGTCAGGCATTGTTTCTGATAGCAACTTTCTGTGGGTCCGCCGCCGATTTGACGTCAGATCGGCAGCAAATCTGGATCAGCTCCCCCGTTTTTAGAGATGTGGGTACGGAGGAAAAGAGAGAGGGTTTTATTCTCTGACGCTGCGTGAGTTCCCCGACACACCGGGGACACACCGGGGACACACCGGGGACGCACCGGGGACACATAGTGATGTATCAAAGACATCAAAAAGTGCATTTTGCATGATAGGTCCCCTTTAAGTATTTTTCTTTGTGAATGTTGCTGAAAAAACCTGCAGTAAATCTTTTATCTTTTCTACCACATTGCTTCTCGCTGTTTTCGGTCCCAGGAGACCAAACTGAAGATTCTCTGAATCAGGAACTGAACCTTAAATATCTTTATTTATATTTTTTGTAAATATAGTTTGGTCTTTTGATATGTCTTTTGTTATAAGTATTTGTTTTTTTTGTGCGTTTTATGAAATATCTTTTTGTATGCTGACATTTTGTTTTTTACTTGCCGGCTACCCTTGTCGGCAACGTGCGGATACGAAGTTGTGCTATTTGGTAGAGATTATACAAATAAAAGTTAATCATTGCATTTGGGTATATTTGTTACTTGCTGGTCATTTTATAAAACATGTTGTCTCCCTAGAATGATTTGTTGAGACTATAAATAACCAGTTAATTCATTACCTACGATTGTTATATAACTAGGTTACATAACATATTCCAAATATTATATTCGAAGGGCTGGGACGCTCACTAGAGGTTTATTGCCTCATGAGTGAAGTTATAAGTCAGCAAAATCAATCAAATGTCAGTAAATGATGATTGACACAACAGCCTAGCTCTCCAGAGGGTTTCATTCATTGTGTCAGCAGCTCATCCCTTAAAACAGAAGCTTCAGATTGCTGATAATAAGAGGAAATATGAAGGGTTTATTTCAAGCTTGTTGTGTAAATAAGTTATTGGGCTTTTTTCTTATCAACTTAGATTTGTTAGAACATATGTTCAACTTTAATTGACTGAAAGTGCTCTTATTAACACATGAATCCTGTTTAATATATGTTTACAGATATATTTAAGAAGTACAAGACAAGCTCAAGTTTCATTCGTGGGCCGCATTCCATTATGCTTTCTGAATTTGCTGAGGGCCGATTCAAAATGGGGCCGTAGTTTGGACACCCCTGATCTACAGCAACTGAATGTGGAGTTATCTAAGGTTTTAAACCCAAAATATTACAGAACAGGTTCACTCCGGTTCTAGTTTTACAGAAAGTACTAGGTTTGAGACTAACAGCAGGAATCTCTACAATCAGAGTACATATAATGTTCTCCAATCAAATGTAGAAATAAAATGTATCCTACTGATCAGCAGCCCGTGAGACGTTCAGGGAGCCTGTGGGAAAAATAAATAAGGACAGCTGGTTCAAACAGAATATGATTAGATCGTTTTAAACAAAGTATTTATCTTGGTTGTGGGACTCTTGTGTACTGGTTTGACCAAAAAAAAAACCCTGTATTTGTTTTTATTCGGGTTTAGCAATTAAAAAGAAACTGTAACGCTCCAGCAAACATGCCTGGAGCAGCGACTGTGTCAGAAACACAACAGAGGAGCAGTATCAGTTTACAGCACAGCCAAAGGTTGGTCTCTGGATTATTCCTGTCCCAGCTGGACTAAGGTGATACAATCTATAGATTTGCCTGTCCCACTGTTTTGGCCAAACTTGACCCACTCTCCCATGCTGCACTGCGATGTATATCAAAGGCACCCTATAGGACTCATCATTGCACACTGTATAGCCTAACTGGATGGTCCCCACTTACTATGCGTAGGATGCAGCATTGGTTGTTATTCATGTATAAAGCCATTGTAGGTCAGCTTCCACTGTACATATGTGCCAGATTTGCCCCAGTGTGTGACTCTTACAACCTCAGACCCAGTGCCTGATACGGGTCCAGGTTCCTGCCGTGCGGACTGAGGCTGGAAAAAGGAGTCTTTTTCATTATGGTCCTTGGTCTTGGAATGACCTTCAATCACGCCTCAAACTGACGGCACTTGTCCCTATAGCCTGTTTTAAATTGAACTTGTCTGAGGTCCTTACCACCAGCTGCTCTTGCAGTAATAAGTAGTACCTTTCTTACTGTCCTAATGTGCTCAATGTAGTGACTGCTTTTCGTCTTTTGTTTACTTAGTTGTGTTCTCTGTATTTGACATGTTTGTGTTATGTGTAACGTTGCTGCCTTCTTGGCCAGGTCAGCTTTGAAAATTAAATTTTATCTCAATGCTTTTTATCTGGTTAAATAAAGGTTACATAAAAACCACAGGAATAAAGATGTCAGTCAATAATAATGGCCGCTGTGATCTGAGTTCACGCTGCACAGGGCGCAAGCAGTTTTTATCAGAGTCTTTATCTAACAGCTCTGAGGCTTCCTGTTACTACCTCCTACCACTGACCCTGCTTCCTACCTCCTACCTCCTACCACTGACCCTGCTTCCTACCTCCTACCTCCTACCTCCTACTACTGACCCTGCTTCCTACCTCCTACCACTGACCCTGCCTCCTACCACCGACCCTGCCTCCTACCACTGACCCTGCCTCCTACCTCCTACCTCCTACCACTGACCCTGCTTCCTACCTCTGACCCTGCTTCCTACCTCCTACCACCGACCCTGCCTCCTACCACTGACCCTGCCTCCTACCTCCTACCACTGACCCTACTTCCTACCACTGACCCTGCCTCCTACCACTGACCCTGCCTCCTACCTCCTACCACCGACCCTGCCTCCTACCACTGACCCTGCCTCCTACCACTGACCCTGCCTCCTACCACTGACCCTACTTCCTACCACTGACCCTGCCTCCTACCTCCTACCACTGACCCTGCCTCCTACCTCCTACCACTGACCCTGCCTCCTACCACCGACCCTGCCTCCTACCACTGACCCTGCCTCCTACCTCCTACCACTGACCCTGCTTCCTACCTCCTACCTCCGACCCTGCTTCCTACCTCCTACCACCGACCCTGCCTCCTACCACTGACCCTGCCTCCTACCTCCTACCACTGACCCTACTTCCTACCACTGACCCTGCCTCCTACCACTGACCCTGCCTCCTACCACCGACCCTGCCTCCTACCACTGACCCTGCCTCCTACCACTGACCCTGCCTCCTACCTCCTACCACTGACCCTACTTCCTACCACTGACCCTGCCTCCTACCTCCTACCACCGACCCTGCCTCCTACTACTGACCCTGCCTCCTACCACTGACCCTGCCTCCTACCTCCTACCACTGACCCTACTTCCTACCACTGACCCTGCCTCCTACCTCCTACCACTGACCCTGCCTCCTACCACTGACCCTGCCTCCTACCTCCTACTACTGACCCTACTTCCTACCACTGACCCTGCCTCCTACCTCCTACCACCGACCCTGCCTCCTACCACTGACCCTGCCTCCTACCACTGACCCTGCCTCCTACCTCCTACCACTGACCCTACCTCCTACCACCGACCCTGCCTCCTACCACTTGACTCAACTATGCCCCTCTCTGTCTGTAAACCAAACGCTAATAAAGCCATATCTTAACACTACTGTGTAATGAATTCATGTCTTGTTTTTTGTGATTCCTGCCTTGTCTTAGCAGGCACAGGTCCAGGCAGGCCAGACTCTATTACAACCTGCCTTTAAATAATCATTTAAACCCTAACCCTATATTTTATATATATTAACATCTTAAAAGCGTTATTCATATTCATAAAATGTAGACCCAGAATGTAATAATAAATTACTTTAATATGAAATGAAATTCCTTCACAGCTGCTTGTTGCTTGGAAGAATATCCATGTTCACTTTTTTAGTGAAAGACTTTAAATACATAGTCAACTTTAGTTTATAGTTTACCCCTATTGTATTCATCTTATTTTATAAGCGTCGCTCTACAGAGGAATATTATTAGAGTGAAGACCTAAAACCCGCTTTAACAAAAATGTATAGAAAATGGGATTATGTCCAGAATATAATTAGATTAAAGTCAGGGCTGTTTCTAGCTGTTTCTAGGGGGTCCTATGCAAGATGCTGTTTGGGGGTCCTAGTCTTTACAGATTTTTAACTACAATGGGGGGACTCCGAAGCCTTTCAGATGATCTGTGGAGACGCATCAGTCTGTTACACTTTAAGAGGAAAACAGGCTAATTTCACGAAAGCCAAGCAATTAAAACTTACAAAAAATGATATTAAAAAGGTGAACAATGAGGCTCCTCTACGTCAGTACATGCAAGAGATGCAGCATTTTCTCAACAATGTTTATTTGACATTTTTCATCTTCCTCAGACGTCACTGATTGGCTGACAGCCCAACGAAGATTTGGACTTTATTGATCCCCACAAACACAATCCTCAGCTTTGCTATCATTGCAGTTTAGTTGTGTTTATATCCTACATTTGATTTGTAAGCTTGTGATGCTTCACCGAACACAGAGGGGCTCGGCTGTCTACAAATAAAGACGGCTCATTTGAATTCTCCCCAAATATATTGAGGCTGAACCAGAACTTTCAGCTTGGGGCCCCCTAGTGGCCGCGGGGGCCCTGTGCATCTGCATAGTCCGCCTATAGGAAGAAAAGGCCCTGATTAAAGTGGGGGAAGTGACTTTGGTGCAGAACCACATTTCAGGTGTTAATGGATAAAGAGCTTTGAGTATTTGACAGGTGAAAGCAAAGTCATTGGAAGTCTATAGAGTGGACTTCTAACTATCCTAACAATGTGTACAATGTATAGAAATGATTCTGAATAATGTGAAGCAGGGTGAAGGTCAAAGAAAAGAGAGGAACAATCAAAGCAGATTCATTATATTTTAATCTTTCTGTAAAGGAAATCATATAAATTAAAACTTGGTGATTTTAAAGGAACTTAAAGAACAGGTTATCTGTCGACAGAGGTCATCAGAGATTAGTAGAAGGGCCGAAAACAGTCGACGAAGAAGAGCGAGATATCCAATCAATCTGCTGCAGCCATTTCCTACATTTCCCAGAATGCCGTTTACAACCAAATTCAGGGATCATTACGTCTACATTTCCATGTCTGCAAGTAAATGGTCAAAGAGTGTTTAACATAGGAAGTAAAGATGGACATTTAAATGATTCAATTAGTTTTGAAAGAAACAGAAAGAAGTACATCTCTCACTCGAGACAGAAAGCGGTGATACTGAATGTCCTGTAGTCATAAATATGATATAGTAGTAAGCTCTGATTTCTCCTAATGTTGGTTTATTCAAGAAGACTTTAGACAATAAGCACAGACAAAGGTTGACTTATTAAATGAGTAGGATTTCCCAATCTTCACGTATCACCCTCTCTAATCGGGTATCTGCAGAACCAGCTGTTTTCATTTCACTGAGTCTCAACATCTCGTAAATAACGAACTGAATCGTAAGCATGCATCCAAGAAGCAGAAGCTGCAGAAATGGCGAACACGTTGCTGTAGAAACGCGAATATATCGTGGGCGAGATGCTAAACAAACACAACTCGTCACAGAGAGAATCAGGTGATGGTTTTTATGTTTACAAAGTGCAACGGACTACTCACTGTGCCTTTAAAACCAGCTGACTGCCAACATGCAACGTGCCAGCGTTAGAGGAATGACAGAAAGATACAGAAGCTGTAAATCAGACTGTTTCACATCTTAAATCACATCTTTCTGAATCCATGTGGAGTGGTGACGGCGCTTTGCAACGTAATGAAGTCACATCGGTTTTACATCCTTAAGGAAGCTTTTTGAGAAATACAATTATCCTTTTTCCATCCAAGGGTTGGATGAGAAGATTGATACCCCACAGAAAATTATTGTACATAAGACGACATTAATTATTGTGTTCACACAAAACACGACTTGTTATTTATCTTTTATAGTTTGAGAGGTGATGGTAGGTTGTTAACTTTGGACAGAAAGAAGCTAATCATTTCCCCTGTTCCTTTACTTCATGCTAAGCTAAGCTAACGTGGCTGTAGCTTCATATTTCCCCGACATGAGATCACTCTTGTGGACGAGAGGTCTTTCCAATCTCTTTGTCTCCTGTAATCTGTCTAATAAAATCAAAAATCCCCCCCGAAATACTAAAAGAAAGGGACAACAATCACCAGAAATCACAGCTGCTCACTGACAGCCAGGATGCGTGGTCGAGCTGCAGGAGCGCCTCTGCTGAACGTCTAAAAGTAAAGAATGTAGCGTGGAAATGACCATAGAAATAAACACGTTCTTTGACCGGGAGTAAAATAAAATATGATATCAAAGCCCTGGTAGTTCCAACATTCATAGAGCACATACAAGACTATGTATTTAACCATTACACAGCTCATAAGGAGAAGATATTCATTCGCTTTTCACCGTGTGCAGCACAGCGTCCACCGTCTGATTCTGAGAGGAATTATTTTGATGTCCCACGAGCCTCTGGAGCTTTATCAGAAGCTCGGAAATCACCCACAGTCACTTCAGTAGTTTTTCCTCTTCCCTCAGAGGCAGATTGTTTGAGTTCTTTCACTCCACAAAACCCCTCCCTCCTCTCGGTCCGTTTTAACAAACACTCTTTCTACTGTGACGGAGAGAACGTCAGGACCATCCACCCGATCACGAAGTAGAACAGGAACACGGGGTAAACGACCAGAGATTTTCGCCCGGGTGGTTGGTTGTCGGCGAGAAAAGCCGTGGAGGCGAAGGTGGACCAACCAAAAGACGCCGTTACGACCACGAGACGCACGATGAAGCTTACTGTCCCTGAGCCGCCCACCAGAACGATACGACACACCGCCATGGCCGCCGTCAGAGGCATGATGCAGTATCCCAACACACACAGGCTCTGGAAGAAAGAGATGGTGCCGCCCAGAAGCTTGGAGTTCAAGGTGATGATGATGGAGCCGAACCACACGATGACGAAGACCTGGGGGAGAAATATTACAAATATGTGAGTGAGAGATATATCGCTTTATCTAAGAGACAGAAATCAGTTCGTGTAAGACTTTAAGAATACGTTACTACCCTGAGTGTCATGTCACCCTGCCTTAAGGAACGCTGCATGCCTATACATGTATGCACACACTGTTGGAGCATCTAAGGAGATAAATGTGTATACAAGTACGTATTGCATGTGTGTATGTTATCTATAATGTTTTCTACAACATAGTAAGCATTTATTTTGACTCATATTGTTTGTCTGTTCATTATTGTAACAAAAACGAAAAACAATAAAAACACTTAGTCAGGACACTTAGACAGGACACTTAGTCAGGACACTTAGACAGGACACTTAGTCAGGACACTTAGACAGGACACTTAGACAGGACACTTAGTCAGGACACTTAGTCAGGACACTTAGACAGGACACTTAGACAGGACACTTAGTCAGGACACTTAGACAGGACACTTAGACAGGACACTTAGACAGGACACTTAGTCAGGACACTTAGTCAGGACACTTAGTCAGGACACTTAGACAGGACACTTAGACAGGACACTTAGTCAGGACACTTAGTCAGGACACTTAGACAGGACACTTAGTCAGGACACTTAGTCAGGACACTTAGACAGGACACTTAGACAGGACACTTAGTCAGGACACTTAGACAGGACACTTAGACAGGACACTTAGTCAGGACACTTAGTCAATTCATGGATTAAAACAGATTAACTAGTGCCAAATTAACAATGTGGTAGTTCATTGAAAACCTTTGGACTTTGAGTTGTTAACATTTAATTTTAGAATCTAATCTAAACTTAAATTAAGGAATGAAGTATTATCAACAATTATTAAAAAGAATATGTTGATGTTCTTTGTTTTATGTATTTCACTTTCTGTCTTTTTGTTATTTTCTTGTTTGTTTGGTCTTTTGGCCCTTCAAGATTCAAAGGTTTATTTTACTCAAGTACAAGACCTGAGTACTTCTACTTTTACTCAAGTACCAGAACTGAGTACTTCTACTTGTAACAGAGCATTCCTACACTCTGGTACTTCTACCACCCCTAGAAGATACCAATAATGAGTCCTAAACATCCTGTGTTTTTCAGAGGGAGGCAGACATGTCCAACATGTTAAGAGTGTGTTGAGTTGAGGACATTCCTTTTTAATAAAGGCGTTATCTATGTGTGACGTGTGTTAATCTGTAAAGCCCACTGACACAAACGTGTTTTGGGCTGGGCTATACATACACTTTGATGTGACACTACAGTCAGATACCAAGGGTTATAGAGACATGGGTTTACATGTTGAGGACATTCCCTTGAATACAGCGCTTCTGTGTGTGTTCATCTTCAAAGCCCACTGACACAAACGTCAGTCGTGTTTTCTGACATTAGGCTTTATAAATAAACGTTGATGTGACACTACAGTCAGGTACCTCAGTCCCAGTACTTCTACTTTGAATACTAATCTCTAATCCCCACTGACACAAACGTGTTTTCTGACACTGGGCGACAGTCAGGTACCTCAGCCCCCTGGTCATCGCTCACCCAGTACTTCTACTTTTACTCAAGTACCACATCCCAGTACTTCTACTTTTACTCAAGTACAAATTATCCCAGTACTTCTACTTTTACTCAAGTACAACATCCCAGTACTTCTAGCCCACTGACACAAACGTGTTTTCTGACATTAGGATCAGAGGTGGGAAGTAGTGGAGGACAATGACATGAGGATACATAAATACACATTGTCAGGTACCTCAGCGAACTGCGGCCCCCCCTGGTCCTCCTTGTCCGCGGCTCCTCCCTGGAGCAGCAGGGCCAGGGTGACGCACAGCAGCAGCGGGCCCCACAGGTCCCAGTCCCGCAGCAGCACGGAGCTCCTCTTCGGGTACAGCACGTGGATGAACTTACTGCCCACCGCCCGAAGATCCCGCAAAATGGTCTCCTTCACGGGTTCATCCAGGGTGGAGAACTCATCCTCTTCCCCCGCTGTCTGTTGGAGGAAGAGGAACCCATTGGCACGGAAATATCTCCCTCCACGGGGATATCTTCCGAGATAGAGACGTCCGAAAGTCCGGCGAATTGTCTGTTAGCCTCGTCCGCCATGTTTGTCTTTCTGTTTGCGTTGCGTTAATCCCGGGAGTTTAGACGACCCCAGCAAGAAGACAGCTAGTAAACAAAGCTCTTAGCTAGTACATAAAGCTCTCAGATAGTAAATAAAGCTCTCGGAATGGAGCTGGACGGACACTTGTTGCTGTAAAAGCAGCGCAATGTTCAGGATTGTCCAGTTTTGCTCCGCAGCTCCACGTCAGCTGAGCTTGTTTACTTCCGCACGACGAGAGGAACGGACATCCGGTTGGTGCGTTCAGGGACAGGATCAGAGAATCAGAATTAACGCTACCAAGCATACGGTTTTTTTGTACTGTAAAGAAGGTTTTTTAGTTGGTTTACATCCGAATCAAAATGGGGTTTTATAACCAACACATACGATGAATTTGCTTTGGTATAAGTGGTGAACACAGAGACACAGAAAGAAGAATAGAAAGATATATAAAATAATGAAATGCCTAGCAAAAATAAATAAAAAAAGTGTACTATTATAAAAGATGATTGTACCAAATGACAACAAACTTCTACTTTAACTCAAGTACAAGATCTGAGTACTTCTCCCACCCCTGTATGTCTGTACTTAGAATTATTCACAGACCGTCACCGTATAATAGTTCCCTTATTATTCGTGATATGGGAACTATTACGCGCAGTACCTGAACGCATCCCCAACGCTGGCTGAAGACGTCGGTCACTCTGATGACGCACAAATCCGTCGACAGCCGTTGTTCGGTCGTGTGTTTGTTTACATCCCGTGTGTGTGTCTGGTTTTAATCTGTAACTGTATCTTAAAGTAGTTCAACATGTCGGCTAAGCGGAACAGAAGAGGAGAGATGGAGCTTTATCGATCCCCGGTGATCGAAGACTGTGAGAATCTGCTGAGTCTCTTCCAGAAAACTGACTCTGTTCGATTCGAGGTTTTCTCCACAATATGGAGAGAGATGAACTTCTCCCACATCTTCCAGTGAGTCTCCATGAAACATCTCTTTATACTGCAGTGGTGGGGAGGAAGTAGGATACAAGTACATGTACATCATATTCTATTTACATGTGTATAGACTTCTTGCACTATTTTGTATTTGTGTATGTTATTATATATGTTGCATTGTTGGAGGAGCTCAGGTCAGAAGGATTGCATTCTCCTTTCTACACTGAAGCTGCTGAGCATCTGACGATACAACCTTTGAATCTTGAATCTTTGAATCTGATGGTTCTTTAATAACGTGACAATACCTTTATATATACAGTCTATGGACAATACCATCATTTATCTATATACAGTAGTGCCTTCACATTGTACATTTATATTCAATTTAAGATGCTATTCCTTGCACACTATGTACATAATATCCTACTTTTATATATATATATTGTTAGCTGTAATGTGCAGAAGTGGGAGAAGTTATCAGATCTCATACTTGGGTAAAAGTAGAAGTACTCAGATCTTGTACTTGAGTACAAGTAGAAGTACTCAGGTCTTGTCCTTGAGTAAAAGTAGAAGTACTCAGGTCTTGTCCTTGAGTAAGAGTAGAAGTACTCAGATCTTGTACTTGAGTAAAAGTAGAAGTACTCAGATCTTGTACTTGAGTAAAAGTAGAAGTACTCAGGTCTTGTCCTTGAGTAAAAGTAGAAGTACTCAGGTCTTGTACTTGAGTAAAAGTAGAAGTACTCAGATCTTATTTACTTTCTGTATCACTTTGTTCCCAGCGGCACAGTGAAACACGAGAAGCGGTCGTTCAGTCGTCTGATCCTGGACTCGGCGTACAGCTTCCTGCTGCCTCCCTTCAGCTTCCAGATTAGAGTGGGGGGGCTTTACCTTCTTTACAGCCTGTTCCAGAGTCAGACTGCAGCGCCTCCAGAGCAGGTGAGGAACACCACACACATCACCACTTGTTCATGTCTCTTCTACATCAACATGTGTCCCCTCTGTGTAAAGAGACTCTCTCTTTACACAGTGGGGACACATGTCTCTCCTACATCAACACGTGTCCCCTCTGTGTAAAGAGACTCTCTCCTTACACAGAGGGGACACATGTCTCTTCTACATCAACATGTGTCCCCTCTTCTTCATGTCTCTTCTACATCAACATGTGTCCCCTCTTCTTCATGTCTCTTCTACATCAACATGTGTCCCCTCTTCCTCATGTCTCTTCTACATCAACATGTGTCCCCTCTTCTTCATGTCTCTTCTACATCAACATGTGTCCCCTCTTCCTCATGTCTCTTCTACATCAGCATGTGTCCCCTCTTCCTCATGTCTCTTCTACATCAACATGTGTCCCCTCTTCTTCATGTCTCTTCTACATCAACATGTGTCCCCTCTTCTTCATGTCTCTTCTACATCAACATGTGTCCCCTCTTCTTCATGTCTCTTCTACATCAACATGTGTCCCCTCTTCTTCATGTCTCTTCTACATCAACATGTGTCCCCTCATCTTCATGTCTCTTCTACATCAACATGTGTCCCCTCTTCTTCATGTCTCTTCTACATCAACATGTGTCCCCTCTTCTTCATGTCTCTTCTACATCAACATGTGTCCCCTCTTCTTCATGTCTCTTCTACATCAGCATGTGTCCCCTCTTCCTCATGTCTCTTCTACATCAACATGTGTCCCCTCTTCTTCATGCCCCTCTACATCAACATGTGTCCCCTCTTCTTCATGTCTCTTCTACATCAACATGTGTCCCCTCTTCTTCATGTCTCTTCTACATCAACATGTGTCCCCTCTTCTTCATGTCTCTTCTACATCAGCATGTGTCCCCTCTTCCTCATGTCTCTTCTACATCAACATGTGTCCCCTCTTCTTCATGTCTCTTCTACATCAACATGTGTCCCCTCTTCTTCATGTCTCTTCTACATCAACATGTGTCCCCTCTTCTTCATGTCTCTTCTACATCAACATGTGTCCCCTCCTTCTTCTTCATGTCTCTTCTACATCAACATGTGTCCCCTCTGTGTAAAGAGAGAGTCTCTTTACACAGAGGGACACATGTCTCTTCTACATCAACATGTGTCCCCTCTTCTTCATGTCTCTTCTACATCAACATGTGTCCCCTCTTCTCATGTCTCTTCTACATCAACATGTGTCCCTCTTCTTCATGTCTCTTCTACATCAACATGTGTCCCCTCTTCTCATGTCTCTTCTACATCAACAGTGTCCCCTCTTCTTCATGTCTCTTCTACATCAACATGTGTCCCCTCTTCTTCATGTCTCTTCTATATCAACGTGTGTCCCCTCTTCTTCATGTCTCTTCTACATCAACATGTGTCCCCTCTTCTTCATGTCTCTTCTACATCAACATGTGTCCCCTCTTCTTCATGTCTCTTCTACATCAACATGTGTCCCCTCTTCTTCATGTCTCTTCTACATCAACATGTGTCCCCTCTTCTCATGTCTCTTCTACATCAACATGTGTCCCCTCTTCTTCATGTCTCTTCTACATCACATGTGTCCCCTCTGTGTAAAGGACTCTGAAAGTTTCAGGAACAAAGATTCTCTCTCTTTTTCTCCTGATCCATTTCTATAAAACCTGTCTGAAAATGAGCTGATCAGATTTTGGCCACTTGATGATGTCATCAACGATGTTTTGTCTTGTGTAACCATTAGCCAATCAGCAACCAAGGTAACCCCCCCCCCCACCTTATCACCTGAATCTCCTCCTAGAGCACCATTGAGTTCTTTGTAACCAAATCTCTCTCAGAGGGGCGTGGGGAGGGGCTCCTTATTTTCATCTAAAGTAACAGACAGAGAATCAGCACTTTGGAAACAGGGCTGAAACAGAGGGGATTATGGGATGCTGCAATGATCTGTTTGGTGTTTCAGCCAATCAGAGACAGGTTCTGTATATATCTGAGAGCTGTGATATATTGATGAGAAACAGTATGATAGGGGACCTTTAAATGCTTAAACTAGAGTCCTCTGTTGTGTTTCCGGCTCAGATCCGCATGGCGCTGAAGGACTGGGAGCACGTGAAGAAGTTTGAGAAAGACGCGATAGACGCTCAGCACATGGACGTCATTTACATCCTCCGACAGCTGAGGCTCCAGAAAGCTTTTCACTTCAGCGCCATGCCCACTCTGGTGAGTTCTACTTTAGAGACACACCCTGTCATGCTTTCTGGGCTGTGCCCTCTCCTGCTGTGTGTTTATAGGGTTCTGTGCATGTAAAGGGGTGACAGAGATCCTGTTCTTGAGTAAAAGTAGAAGTACTCAGATCTTGTACTTGAGTAAAAGTAGAAGTACTCAGATATGTACTTCCTCCTCCTCCTCCACTTCCTCTTCCTCCTCCTCTTCTTCCTCATCTTCCTCCTCCTCCTCTTCCTCCTCCTCCTCCCAGCTTGTCTTCAGAAAGCAGAGGAAGAAGGAGACCCCGGCGCTGTGTGAGAAGTTCATTGAGAGAGCGAGTCGTCCGCAGGAACTCATCAACATCGACCTGCTGGAGGTGAGAAGAACCCCTCCATTAAAACACTGTTCAATTAAATCATTAAAAGATATTAACCAGAGGGTAAAAGTACACATCCTTACTCAAGTAGAAGTACACACATCCTTTACTCAAGTAGAAGTACACACATCCTTTACTCAAGTAGAAGTACACACATCCTTTACTCAAGTAGAAGTACACACATCCTTTACTCAAGTAGAAGTACACACATCCTTTACTCAAGTAGAAGTACACACATCCTTACTCAAGTAGAAGTACACACATCCTTTACTCAAGTAGAACAGATACTCGTGTTTAAAAGTACTCTGGTAAAAGTAGAAGTACTGACTAAACTTCTTTCCTCAAGTCAAAGTAAAGAGGCTTTGAAATGTACTTAAGTAAAAAGTACCCATAACTAGCAGCTGTTTTAAAGAGTACCTGACCTCCCTTTATATTAATAGAACAATAATGTCATTGTTAGCTAATGAATGTTTCCATGCTGAACAACGGCAACATGACAACGTTTCCATTGGTCCCTCTTCTTTAGAGAAGACCAGGAAATGATGGATACACGGATCGTGTTCAAATCAATAGGCACGCAATGACTCTAAATAATAATGATCACGCCACCAAACACACATTCAGACTAAAGGAACCAGCCTGTTTGGAACATGGAAGAAGTAGAAAGTTCAGGTATTTGGGTTCAACATGTAAGAAGTAGAAAGTACAGGTATTTGGGTTCAACATGGAAGAAGTAGAAAGTTCAGGTATTTGGGTTCAACATGTAAGAAGTCAAAGTAAAAAGTGGTCAGAAAAATAAGTAGTGGAGTAAAGTACTGATACCAGAAACATGTAGTACAGTAACAAAGTATTTGTCCTCCACTACTTCCCACCTCTGATATTAAGTGTTGTTGTTGTTGTTGTTGTAGGAACTCTCTAATGTCCATGATCTCTACGGGAACCTGAAGTCTTCTGTTTCTGAGACGTCAGAGGAGTCGTCCGTTAATCTGATCCATCAAGATCTGATTCCTCAGCTGCGAAACACCGTGGTGGATTTCTACAAGTGGCAGTGCCGGCAGGTGAGAGAGAAGGAGGTCTGCATTCATCCCCATTTGGAAATGTTCGCGTTCGAGATTACCCAGTTTAATAATCCCTCTGTGATATAGAGGAGCCAATAGTCACCACAGCAGGTGTTAGTTCAAATGGTATTGTGTCCATATCTGCTGTTATCCAAAAGGTGCTCCTCCCAGTTTCTACA
>CM062275.1:33079670-33089670 GCA_031216635.1 Dissostichus eleginoides
GTAGTTTCAAAAGTCGAATCATAAATCTATCGATAGATTTATGATCGATAGATTTATGATTAGAAAATGATAAAAGTAGGGTAGACATGTGGAGATTATCCGGCTGAACAAAACGTGCATTTATCAAACAGGTTCGTTTCCCACAGACCTTATTTCCAGCTATTTTCCTAAACCCTCTGGAGAGGAATCCCATTGCTTTTTTGTGGAGGGAACCAGCAGCTTACTTCCGGGTTTTAGGACGCGTCACTGCACCGCTCTATACGCTGCTCTCTCGCGTCTCCTCTTCACACACTACACTTTTCGCGGCACACGAGCCAATCAGCTCTGAATTATGAGCTGACGTTTGGTGGGGATGCCAGACACACTGCCCCTATGGTGATTTATTATTATCTTTTGCCGCACACATTGAAAAAGACTCTGAGCATGCGCAGTGTAGTTTTTACAGTCCCCATTCACTTAGACAGTGAGAGAGAGGGGCTAGATCGGGGCTTGACCCACGTCGCTCAAAACGGCTCAATAAGCACACTGTAGACGCTAATTAGAAGAACGCAGACTAAAACAGCAACGAATCAGATGATTAAACATGATCTTAAAATATATTTTAAGATGTATTTTTTTTGCATTTTTTTGTAATTATATTTTAATACTTTCTGCTGACACTAGGTGGGGCTGTGCCACCTGCCCCTAATGACCAGCGCACTGTGTCTACCCGACTTTTATCATTTTCTAATCATAAATCTAATGGCCAGAAGCTAAATGCTAACGTTATGCTATAAAGGAACTAAAGCCGAGTCCAGCAGCACGACTTCAACGTCACGCCAACTTCAGATCCATATTCAAACACACAGATTCTAAATGGTACGAGTTGAAGCGTTTGTTTGAACAGTTGCAGGAGGCAGGTACTTGCTTTCAAGCAGAACAGGGCAAATTAACTTAGAGGAGTGTTCACGTGTTCGGCGTAATGACGTACAACGTCCTCCACGACTTCTGTAGTCCTATTCAGCCACTTGGTAACAACCATCGTTTCTCAGACACGTCAACTCTTCAGAAATCCAGGGGTCACTGCTGATGGATCTAATGTCTAGAACAAAACGTGATCCGTCTCTTCAATGTGTCTCAACCACAGACCTTATTTCAGATTTTCCAACCCTATGGAGAGATCCCATTGGCTCTGAGACGAGGGAACAGGAAGTGGTGAAATGCTGACTCACTTCCTGGGTTTAGGACGCGTCACTGTGGCACTCTATTTCTGATTATAAGCAGAGGTTTAAATGTTGTCTAGAGGCAGAAAGTGAGCTTCAAAGATGGAGCTTTTATCTTAAATGTTTTGTTAACTTTTCCTAACTTATTGACATGTTTCTCGTCAGGTGATCTGTACGAAGGAGTCACGTCGGCGAGTACGATCAGCCAACTCTGCGCTCTGGACTTTAAACCTGAAGGTACGACTTTCACTCTCTCTCTCTCTCACTCTCTCTCTCTCTCTCACTCTGTCTCTCTCTCTCTCTCTCTCTTTCTCTCTCTCTCTCTCTCTCACTCTCTCACACTCTCTCTCTCTCACTCTCTCTCTCTCTCTCACTATCTCACTCTCTCTCTCTCACTGTTTCTCACACTCTCTCACTCTCTCTCTCTCACTCTTTCTCACACTCTCTCTCTCACTCTCTCTCTCACACTCTCTCTCTCACACTCTCTCTCTCACTATCTCACTCTTTCTCACACACTCTCTCTCTCTCTCTCACTCTCTCACTCTTTCTCACACACTCTCTCTCACTTTCTCACTCTCTCTCACTTTCTCTCTCTCACTCTCTCTCTCACACACTCTCTCTCACTTTCTCTCTCTCTCTCACTCTCACTCTCTCTCTCTCTCTCTCTCTCTCTCTCTCTCACTCTCTCTCTCTTTACAGACAAGAGGGTTATTCTGTCATATTCACACATTCATTTATTGAGGTGGGACGTAACTAAGTACAATATTTGAGGTACTTTTACTCAAGAACAAGATTTGAGTACTTCTACTTTTATTAAGTACTTCTCTGTTCAGCTCTTTTTTAATGTTGTTGTTCCTCCGTTCAGATAAACCGAAGGACTCCAAAATATGAAAGTGTTGATGAAGACGAGATGAAAGGACCTTCATCACGAGAGGAGCTGCTGTCCAGTCGATTATCACGTTTGTTTTAAAATGATATGATAATCTTCTTCTTGAATGTATCTGAATCGTTCAGGTTTGAATGCTATTTAAGGTTTTAAATGTTTATATGTACAGTCTATGGTTTTAACTTGGAAAACAAATCTTGTAATGGCTGAAACTAAAACTAACAAATGTGTCTTTTACTGAAAAAATATTGTTCTGATGTTAATAACTTGTTTTAAAATGTAAAGCTGAAGGAATTCAGTTCTTTAAAAAAGTTTTACAGCCATCACTTGTTGAAAGTTGACCATGATCTACTTTTACCTTAAAATCAGCAACGGGTTCTGTCTGTACCCTAAGTGAAGGAAAATCACCTTAAATATGTTCCTCTCTCCTCTCCTCTCCTCTTCTCCTCTCCTCTCCTCTCCTCTCCTCTCCTCTCCTCTCCTCTCCTCTCTCCTCTCCCCTCTCCTCTCTCTCCTCTCCTCTCCTCTCCTCTCCTCTCTCCTCTCCTCTCTCTCTCTTCTCCTCTCCTCTCTCCTCTCCTCTCCCCTCCCCTCTCATCTCTCCTCTCCTCTCCTCTCTCCTCTCCTCCCCTCCCCTCTCCTCCTCTCCTCTCTCCTCTCTTCGCCTCTCCTCTCCTCTCTTCGCCTCTCATCTCTCCTCTCATCTCTCCTCTCTCCTCTCCCCTCTCCTCTCCTCCCCTCTCCTCCCCTCTCCTCTCCTCTCCTCTCCTTAGTTGAATTTTGGTATTGTATTTCCGGTTGTTATGGTACGTTGGGACTGTTTGAGTGACAGGGAAAGCTCACAGAGAGTTGGCATCTGATGTGTTCACAGTACGGTACATGAAGATGAAGATGTGTGAAAATGATGAACAAAGCGCATTCTGTTGAATGTTTTTTTTAACCTCTCCTCTGGTCCCGTCTCTTTCTTCAGACATTGTTTACAGTTTTGCGTTCACCTGTATTTGTATCCCTCTTCTCTTTGGAAATAGTGGTGAGTATGATACGTAGAAACAGTTAAATACTGAATACTAAATAAAGCAAATGAACTAAACAAACCAGGCGATTACACTAAGTAAACTCCTGCTGACGAGATTACCATATTCTCTTCAT
The DNA here is from genome assembly GCA_031216635.1 of Dissostichus eleginoides. NCBI lineage: Eukaryota > Metazoa > Chordata > Actinopteri > Perciformes > Nototheniidae > Dissostichus > Dissostichus eleginoides. The sequence goes on from CM062275.1 coordinate 33,082,908, forward strand.
GACTTCAGCTGTCATTGCTTCTTACGAGGGAGACAGAACTATTGATACGTGATGATTGGAAACGATAGAAGGGAAACTAATGGTAAGTAAAGTTTGCTTAATTGTCTATAGCAATTGTCCTACTAAAAATACCTGTTTAATAAAAGGTTGAATGTGTTTCTGTGGCTTATAATTGTTACCATATGGCACAAATGGGCAATTACTGATCACTCACATTTGACCAATGGATTTGTGTGTATTGTTATTAATTCACTTTAATTCACGTCATCCTTTTCTAAAGAAGATAGCCTACACATTCAAAACACTGTTGCACTGGTACAGAAACATTGACTTTGTACTGCCTTCTTTAGGCTTTTCATTTTGATCATATTGATCCACCCTTTATTTGTCTGTGTGATTAACGGAAGCTGAAAAGCAGAAGTGTGAGCAGAGTAATGATTGGAAACGACTAGAAGGGGAACTAATGGTAAGTAAATGAGGTTTATTCCTCTATTGTATTAATTATTAATACCAATACATTATAAAACAAGCTTTAAAGGGGACCTATCATGCAAAATGCACTTTTTGATGTCTTTTATACATAAAGATGTGTCCCCGGTGTGTCCCCGGTGTGTCCCCCGTGTGTCAGGGAACTCACGCAGCATCAGAAAAAAAAACCCTCTCTCTTTTCCTCCGTACCCAAATCTCTAAAAACGGGGCTAAAACGGAGCTGATCCAGATTTGCGTCCGATATGACGTAATATCTGAAATGTGGACCCACGGCCCTATCAGAAACGTTGCTATCAGAAACAATGCCCGACTGTTTTGGACGTAATATGGTCGGTGTTTACATTAGCATCGCTAACACTCAGAGCTAACCTGTACTGGAGAGCATGTGTGTGAAGAAGCAGGAAGTAAAAAGGAACTCACCTTGTGGTATAACCGGCAAGAGAGAGAGCCTTTGAGCTCCATACTGTTTCAGAGAGAATCCTTGATAATCCATGATATGGCGTTTCATCACGGCAGCATTTAGTTTAGACAGTAGCTGCCGGGTCCCGCATGAGCTCAGACCCCTCCTCTTTTATTTTAAAGCTTTATACCCCAAAATCAGCACTTTTGAAACAGGAAGTGAAATAGAGGGATATGAGGCATGGCTAGAATGGGTGATCTGTTTGGTATCTATCATATCTACCTTACAAAAAAAAAAAGATAATTTAAAGGTTTGAAATGACCAAATGTAGAAAACGAGACTCATAAAACCCAAAAGAGTTGTCATATTTAACAGATTTAAGGACAATGGGATAAAATCGGAAAAGGTACATTTTCCAGAGTTACAAAGATACAATAAACACAGCAGCATAATAATACTAATGTACACTAACAGTGCAGTAAAATGAGCAATTAAGCATATTGAAGCATTACATTTGAACACTTTACGAGACAAATGCCTTCCTTACTCAAAATAAAATCATAATCTAAACGTTTGAAATGACCAAATGTAGAAAACGACACTAGCATGAAACCCAATAGAGTTATCATATTTCCTACAGTACTTGAAGGCGTCCTGGTTCCCCGCTGTATGGCTGCAGATTTCTGCGGGTTTTGAGGATGAGGAGCGGCGGGGAAGCTGCTTCCTCTCCCGGTCAACTGTCTCTCGGTTCTCTGGAAGTCTGAAGAACCGCAACCATGGTCTCCGACAGTAAGTACCGACCCTCTGCTCACCGTTTGGCCGCCTCTGATGCGTCGTTCCCCGGGTAGAGAAGCTCAGTTTCAGCCTCTCTGGTTGTCTGTCTGGAAAACGCCAAGATGCGTATAGGCCAATTTATTCTCAATTCAATGCAATAGCTGTATTAGCATGATACATATAGTATTGCTAAAGCTCTGTATAGTTGCAATATCTATACACAAATACATCAACAAACTGCTATAAAAAATTGAACATTACGCAAGAACATATTACCCAATAATGGCGTTTATTAGCATTTTATTTGATATTTCAGGGTCTTTATTAGCATGACCATAGTTACATACAGTATTGCTAAAGCTCTGTATAGTTGCAAAATCTATTATATAAAAAAACTGCTAAAACATTTGAACATTAAGCAAGATCATGTGACCCAATAATGGCGTTTATTTGCATTTTATTTGATATTAAGGGTCTTTATTTAAACTTGTAATAATGGTATATTTCCTCAGTGTTCCTGCAGGGGTTAATGCTCTGATCTCACTGGAGAGCTGCCTCATCATGGCCACTGAATTTCTGTAATAAATTATAAATCTGAATATGGGTTAATTGTGCAATCCTTCAAATGGATAACTGTGGCTCTGTAGAATTTAAATGCATTGTCCTAGTCTTCTGTTTTATAACACAGGCCTGCAGACAGCCTGTTCTATATTTAACTGCGTTTGTTATTATTTGTAATATGTCATATTCCTGCTGAGAGGTCTGCTGATATATTTCACTTTATAATCAAATAATAAGTGTAGTTTAAGGGTATGCAAGTATCATTTTGACATCGTTCTCCTTTACTTGAGCATGTCCATTTAATGTAGGCTATACTTCTACTTCAACAATAGTTAGTAGAGTTATTTTGCAGGTTAAATAAGTACCTAACATAAAGTAATGACAGTAAATAATGGAAAACATAACAAATAATAACACCAATCAGACCACTGTGATTTTTAGTTGTGTTTATTGTTATTATTTAGTATAATTATTTAGTTTAGTATGCACTTCTCCACAGAGAGGAGAGAGGAGAGAGGAGAGGAGAGGAGAGAGGAGAGAGGGGAGAGGAGAGGAGAGAGGAGAGAGGAGAGGAGAGGAGAGAGGAGAGAGGGGAGAGGAGAGGAGAGAGGAGAGAGGAGAGGAGAGGAGAGGAGAGGAGAGAGGAGAGGAGAGAGGAGAGGAGAAGAGAGAGGAGAGGAGAGAGGAGAGGAGAGATGCTGCCGTCTGTATACTGTGTGTGTGTGTGGGGGTGTGTGTGTGTGTGTTAGGAAACCTCCACTGATCTGTCACATTGGGAAACACACAGGTGACACTGATGACATTAACGATGTCTGTGATGCATTCAAGTGCACCACGGAATAAGCAGCGACAGTGAGCTATAATGTGCACAATAACAAGACCCTGACACTGAAGCAGGGACATTACATTCAGCCTCTTTCATTTTATTATTTACTCCTGTACTTCCTACTGTGACTAAAAGGACAACATGTATGTTATAGAGCCGGGATTTTAGAATGTGACTACTAAAACACTGGATACTACATTTCCCATAATGCATCTTAATGGAGTCTTTAATTAGATTTTCTCTGCCTGGTGATGACATAAATATGACTCTTTTTAAAAACAAGACCCACATATCCAGTTTGTAACAGGCTTTCTGTAAAGAATATAATAATTAGTAAAACATTATTATTACCCTATTCAAACTCTGGATACTACATTTCCCATAATGCACCTTAATGGAGTCTTTATTTAGATTCTCTCTGCCTGGTGATTAAATAAAGATTGAAATACAAGATAATGCTAGTGACTTATCCTACCGGCCCACTTCGGTACCGGCCCATCGGGATTCGTCCCGAACGTCCCGATGGCCAGTTCGCCACTGGTTATGTCCAAACCTTTTTTATGACTACAGTTTTTATAACTCCCTGCAAAACGTACCCTTGTTGTTGATCAGTTTTATACAGAAGAGGGGAACATACAATTGAATGCAGCACGGTGCTTTGTGTCAAAGTTTAATGCAGAATTCTTGCTCCATTATTTAATATTATCCACTGATCTTGCTCATTCTGTCCAATTCAACTGACCCTCTCCCATTAAAGAGCAGTTTTACATGCTGCTGTATCTGGGGACTCGTCTGAAAACACAATGATGACAACACTATAGCTTTCAGACAGATATCATACCAGCTGGTTGTTGCTTATATTCCCACTCACTGGGTTATAACCCACTCACTGTGTGTTAACCCACTCACTGGGTTATAACCCACTCACTGTGTGTTAACCCACTCAATGGGTGTTTCCTCCTACCTTTCTCTCCTCTGGGATGTGACGAGAGTTGAGATGTAAATCAGAATCAAAAGCAGTCAGCCATCATGCTTCTGGTTATTGTGGCCTAGTTACAGACTGAGAGAGAGGAGAGAGGAGAGAGGAGAGGAGAGGAGAGAGGAGAGAGGAGAGAGAGGAGGGAGAGGAGAGGAGAGAGGAGGGAGAGGAGAGGAGAGGAGAGAGGAGAGGAGAGGAGAGGAGAAGAGAGGAGAGGAGAGGAGAAGAGAGAGGAAAGAGCTCTGAATTAGGACTGATATTGAATGCCTGGTCTGTAAATGTGTGGGTCTATATATACTGTGTGTGTGTGTGTGTGTGTGTGTGTGTGTGTGTGTAAGAGTGTGTGTGTGTGTGTGTGTGTGTGTATGTGTGTGTGTGTGTGTGTGTGTTGTACCAGGAAGTGGAGACGTCCATCAAATCCTTTATTGTTTCTGTTGTCTGTGCACTGGGCCTATTGACGGGGTGATCCCCTTTATTCTTGCTGTAGCCGTTTAGGTTATACATTTCCAAGAAAGGAATGTATTCACCTTGGTTTAAAAACAATCCTCCCGATAACTTTGTAAAGAGGCCTTAGTATGTTTTTTGGCTTTTTACCTCTTGTAGTTTGTGTGCATGTAAATGGTCTGAAAAGGCTGAAAAGCCTCCATTCGACCCCTTTGTTTACTTCCGGATTAAAGTGACATCACTATGTAACACTCACGTTTCTTTTGGCTAGAGCTCAAATACATTGTACGCGATAGATTAAGGGGCGTGACATCTCTAAGCGGTTGACCAATCACAACAGAGCCGGCCAGCTAACCAATCAGAGCAGACTCTTTAAAGTGGAGACACTACATACTGATATACACCTGAACATCAGCAGGAGAGAACTCTTTAAAGTAGAGACACTACATACTGATATACACCTGAACATCAGCAGGAGAGGACTCTTTAAAGTGGAGACACTACATACTGATATACACCTGGACATCAGCAGGAGAGGACTCTTTAAAGAAGAGACACTACATACTGATATACACCTGAACATCAGCAGGAGAGGACTCTTTAAAGTAGAGACACTACATACTGATATACACCTGAACATCAGCAGGAGAGAACTCTTTAAAGTAGAGACACTACATACTGATATACACCTGAACATCAGCAGGAGAGGACTCTTTAAAGAAGAGACACTACATACTGATATACACCTGAACATCAGCAGGAGAGGACTCTTTAAAGAAGAGACACTACATACTGATATACACCTGAACATCAGCAGGAGAGGACTCTTTAAAGTAGAGACACTACATACTGATATACACCTGAACAGCAGCAGGAGAGGACTCTTTAAAGTAGACACTACATACTGATATACACCTGAACATCAGCAGGAGAGGACTCTTTAAAGTAGAGACACTACATACTGATATACACCTGAACATCAGCAGGAGAGGACTCTTTAAAGTAGAGACACTACATACTGATATACACCTGAACACCAGCAGGAGAGGACTCTTTAAAGTAGAGACACTACATACTGATATACACCTGAACATCAGCAGGAGAGGACTCTTTAAAGTAGAGACACTACATACTGATATTCACCTGAACATCAGCAGGAGAGGACTCTTTAAAGTAGAGACACTACATACTGATATACACCTGAACATCAGCAGGAGAGGACTCTTTAAAGTAGAGACACTACATACTGATATACACCTGAACATCAGCAGGAGAGGACTCTTTAAAGTAGAGACACTACATACTGATATACACCTGAACATCAGCAGGAGAGGACTCTTTAAAGTAGAGACACTACATACTGATATACACCTGAACATCAGCAGGAGAGGACTGTTTAAAGTAGAGACACTACATACTGATATACACCTGAACATCAGCAGGAGAGGACTCTTTAAAGTAGAGACACTACATACTGATATACACCTGAACACCAGCAGGAGAGGACTCTTTAAAGTAGAGACACTACATACTGATATAAACCTGAACATCAGCAGGAGAGGACTCTTTAAAGTAGAGACACTACATACTGATATACACCTGAACATCAGCAGGAGAGGACTCTTTAAAGTAGAGACACTACATACTGATATACACCTGAACAGCAGCAGGAGAGGACTCTTTAAAGTAGAGACACTACATACTGATATACACCTGAACATCAGCAGGAGAGGACTCTTTAAAGTAGAGACACTACATACTGATATACACCTGAACATCAGCAGGAGAGGACTCTTTAAATTAGAGACACTACATACTGATATACAGTATATTAGCTCATCCACTGGGACTTTCTCATCAAGTGATCACAGCCTCACTTCCCTGAGAAAGATTCAAAGGGTTTCGTAAACTCTTATTTTGAAAATAATCACCACGTTTGAGCACTTCTATTGTCCTGGAGGCCGTGTTTGGTCGGTCTCTCTCTCCTTCTTCCTCTGTGTTGTTGTGTCTCGCTGATTTACAGGAAGAAACGTCCGCCTCGCCCAATGGGAGGCAGGGAAGTTGTGATGATTGACGCTTCATTCAAGACGCAGAACGCTTCAGTTAGATTTAGTTTAATGGGAAGAAGGTGAGAGTTTAGGACGGTTGAGTTTGCACTCAATCAATTTGGATTATAGGAGGATAAGAAAGGAGTGGATAGGAAAAGGAGAGAAGGAGAGGAAGAGGAAGTCAAAAACATGGCCAGCAAAGGAGAAAGGATTCACTGTGAGTTTGATTTTATCGTCTTTAT